>JAJOZX010001099.1:632500-930000 GCA_023014485.1 Bathynomus jamesi | reverse complement strand
TCTGAATTATTACATACATACATATACACACATATACATACACACACATTTAACTGCAATGACCACACACATACTCACATACACATACATACATACACATACACGCATACAGCAAAAAATTGAAAAATAAAATTGTAAGAGAAACCTACAGATTTATAAGGAAACAAAGACAAAAACAAATTTTTACCAAAGATTTAACAACCTGCCCTTTTTGTTTAAATCCATTCTGAAGGAATACAGAGCAACGGGATCGAGTTGAAACAGACCTTTACTCATGTTAAGGTTATTTGTAAGTTGAATTATAGCCGACTCAAGAATATTTCTATTAACAATGTTGCTAGAGTGAAACAAAACTGAAGCATTATTCCAATCAATACAATGGGATAACTCTGACAAATGGACAAAAAGGGCACTGGACAACTGTCCCGTTCTAACGGAATATTGATGCTGTTTTACACGCGTTTGCAAATCCTTTCCCGTCTGACCTATGTAAAAGGAATCACATTGCTTACACCCAATTTTATAGATAATGCCTAAATTATTGGTAGGGCTATTTTTTACTATGATGTTTTTCACAATATTGTTATATGAAAAAACTACACTGATATCCAAAAGTTTAAATATTAGCAATGCCTAAGAAGCCCGGGAAAAATGGAAGTACTAAAATATTCTTTGACAAGGTGCGAGTGTTATTATTCACACGATAGAAGGTTCGTTTAGCCTTATTAAGACAAGATTCCATGAACGCAGATGGGTAACACAACTCACTTCCAATACCGTTGATATTTTCCAATTCGGCATCGATGTATTCCGGACTGGCGATCCTAAGAGCGCGGAGAAACATTGAGGAAAATATGGCCTTTTTAATAGGGGTGTCATGTCCAGAGTAAAAGTGTACGTAGGACAAATTGTTTTTTTTTTCCGATAGATACTAAACTTAAAACCCGGGCTATCCCTATGAACACGCACATCCAAAAACGGGATTGAGTTGTCTTGTTCCACTTCTAAAGTAAATTTAATAGAGGGGACTTGGTCATTTAACTGAAGGAGGAAGTCATCCAGGTCACGATTCATGGGCCAGATACACAAAATATCGTCGACGTACCGCAACCAAGGGATGCCAACCCCCAGGATTCTCGGAATGTAAGTAATTTCAAAAAACTCCATATAAATATTGGAGAGAAGGGGCGACAAAGGGTTGCCCATGGCCATCCCAAAAACTTGTTGATAATGCTCGCCATTGAAAGAGAATTTACAATCCTTGATACAAAGCTTAATAAGTTCCAAAACAGTGTGTGCAGGTAATGGTAAATCATAATCTGTTGGTTTATTTCTTTATGGTTATTTAGGCTGTGACATATATATCACTAAGGCACTTTTTATATTTATATTTATTTTTATTTCTTTATTCTTTTGTAACCTGTTCCATAAACAAGCCATTTGAATTTATATTGAAGGTCGGCCAAAGTGCTAAAAGTGTCATTTTTCCCATACAAATGTGTTTATCCTCCCACAATTTTTCTTTACTTACTATATATATGTATATGTGTATGTGTGTGTGTGTATATATATATTAGGGTGATGCAAAAGTGGGGGAGTAAAATTTTTTTGTTTCAAATGTTTGAGATCCCCTCTCATTTGGTTTAATTTGGTGGAAAAATGATCCTGGGGAAATTTCGGGTCAAAATTCGAATATTTGGAGGTCGCGCCCGCCATTTGAAAATTTGCTGATTTCCATGACACCCAGGAGGTACAGCAAGCGTCACGTTACTTTTTTTTGAGTGGAAGTTCCCCACGAGGCCTATCATACCACCTTCCTCTTTTCCATTTGTTCATAAAACAGATACAATACAATAGATATTTATAATAGATACATAGAATGGATATACTCGTAAATTTTACTGTTGCGTCAAAGATACGAGAGTTTTCTTAGTTTTGTCCGGAAGCTTCTTCCGATAATTTGATACAACTTGCAGTAGATATTGCTTCTGTTGTTCATCATTGGTAATTAATTTGTTATAATCTTCAATCAATTTCACTCCTCTTTCAGCAATATCATTAACAACTTTCATGTGATTCACTACGTTCTTTGCAACCCAATAACTCTCATCGAGAAGTCAATCTTCTACTGGTTTGCTCAAGAACGTTGAAGACAATCCGAATATACTGAAGAAGGACTTTGTGTTAGCAGTTACAAAATCTTCAAGCTGCTTATTGTCAATAGTTTTGATGTCTATTTGTGTCTTCTTTGGAGGATCTGGCTCCGAAGATTTTGTAAGAGCCTCCTTCATTTTTCTTTTGGTGTCAAAGCTGATTTTATCATCAAAGAAAGCCAATGCGATCAACTCTTCTGAGAGATACCACAAATGATTCTTGAATTTTTCTAAAGCAGCATTTGCTAGTTGTTCATTTGTGCTTTTGTAGCTGTGAAGATTCTTGAGAAGACTCAGATCATTTCGTGGAGCACTTGCTGCGCAGGGTGCTGAAAACCAATGCTTAATATAAATTGAAACAGAAAACCAACAAATTTCTTTTAGATTTCTTTCTTCTATTGCTGTTATTTTGAACTGACTTTTGAACATAAAGATTTTCATTGAATAAATGACTTTCGCCATCCAACGGGCTCTATGATAAGCCCCAGGCTTCCTGAATTTTATTCCAGTCGTTGGAGTACCGCCAAGCAAGATGATTGTCAGTTCCAATAACTCTCTGTAATCGTCGCGAGGTTGATCTTCATTGATTTTTCTTGCTGCAAAGTTGATGATTTCCTCTTTTTCCTTTTGTGGATAATTTTCTAATTTATCGTATGAAGTTAGATTAATCTTATTCCAGTTTGTTTTGAATCTTTTGAATAACTGAATGTCAGGGCCTGATGAAGCCTGTAATGCAGGGGATACCACTGCTTCCAACATGATTTCAAGGATATGGTGTCGACAAGGACACCACAACAAATCTTTCTCCATTTTCTGTTCAATTAGGACACAAGCTCCGTTTTTACGACCTGTGTTCGATGCAGTTGTATCGAAACACATGCCTTTTACCTTATCTATTAGATTCCAATCAATGATCGCCTGATGTACTGCATTTGCAGTATCCTTTCCTGTGCCATGATCTATATTTGGCACTCCAAGCAGTTGATCTTCTCCACTGCCAGAGATTAGGACTGGCAACCGATCAACAACCTCATTCCCGGTAATGTCTTCGAGGAGTTTGCCATCCCAATGAACAATCAAGGGTTTGTCTTGAAATTCTTCTTTCAAGTTTTCACTGAACTTCTTTCTTGATTTCTGTCTTGCCTGCGAATCGATGAGTAGCTAACATTGTAATTCTCTGGATCTTTTCCAACATTTGCGATCGTTGGAATAATTATTAAAGAGGCTGATCGGTCGCTGATCTTAGCAACATCCAATGAGGAAAGCAGATTTTCATTCATAATCTTGAATTTTTTTCTTGGAAGGCCTCTTTTGGATGTTGAGGGCACTTCCAGATCTACTTCTTCTTCCGTAGATGCAGGTGAATCACTGCAGGAACTGCTGCTGCTTGCAAGAACAACTGTTTCATCAAATGCACTTGATTCATGTAACCTTTTCTTATCCATTTTTTCATGTCTCTTCGCAGCTTCCTTTCGACGTTTTTCTTCATCCTTATCAACTGCCATCATTTTACCCTTTCGATCTTCCCTTTGTAGCCGTAGAAACTCTCTATCTTCCTCAATAGTTATTAACTCGTTAGCATTTGCATGCGCAATATCAAAGAGTCCATCCAATTTTTCTTTCCATGTATTCTCTTTCTCTATTGAAAACTTCGATTTTTTTCCTTTGCTCTTCTTCAGCCCTTGCCACTCATCATACAGTTTATTTAATTTCTTCACAACATTACATTTCTGGGTTGTTGGTATTCCTGCTCTCTGCCACACTTCCAATACATCATTAACGGTTGAAGTTAATGCTTCTCTGACAGTTTCATTCTTGATATGTTTATAATTCATGAATAAGGAAATTACTTCTTTCTTTGATGGAAGCTTACTTTGATTCAATTTATCTATTTGTTGACCGATCAGCCAGATATCTGTTGAGCTTCTTGATCTCATTTTTGTCACAATTAAGATAGAGGAAATAGAAGAGAAATTGAGGCGGAGAGACTCACTGATATAGCACCTCTCCTGGACACTGCCACAAGCACACTGCGATACCGATTTCCTTGAACGCTATTTGCTCATATACGCATCACCTACCACTCTGCCTGCAGCAAACCTGCACAAAACCTGCAACCTGCAACAAACCTGCAACAAAAATAAGAACAAATTCAAAAAATTTGATTTTACTCTAATTTTTTGTAATTTTAAATTTTCAATTGGCGGGCGCGACCTCTGAATGTTATTTGTTTGACCTGGAATTTCTCACAGGGTGTTTTTGTGACAAATTGGAACAAATGAGGGGGTATCCCTAAATATCCACGATGGTCATGATTTGTGCATCACCCTAAATATATATAATATATTTTTTTTTTTTTTTGGTTTTTTATTTGTCGATTTCTTTATGGTTATTTAGGCTGTGACATATATATCACTAAGGCACTATTTTGTAATTAATTTTTTCTCAATTTAGATTTATATTTATTTTTTATTTCTTTATTCTTTTGTGACCTGTTTCATAAACAAGCCATTTGAATTTATATTGAATGTCGGCTGAAGTGCTAAAAGTGTCAATCTCCCATACAAATGTTTGCTCCTCCCACAATTGTTTCTATGCTTACTATATATATGTATATATGATGAATAAAACCACGAAGGAAAGGAAACACAAAATGGTGTTTCCTTTCCTTCGTGGTTTTATTCATCATAAATATTTTTCACGTGTTACCTTCGTGAAATAATTTTCATACGTATATATATATGTATATGTATATATATATATATATATATATATATATATATGTTTATATATATGAATATGTATGTATGTATGTTTATTTTTGTAACCTATATATTGCCTTGATCTGTCCTTTCACTCCAGTGTTCCTGAGGATGTCATTAGACGAAAGCGCTTGAGCACCCCTTTGTGTTTCTTTTCCCTTCGTGGTTTTATTCATTTTATTCATCATAAATATTTTTCACGTGTCACTTTCGTGAAATAATTTTTCATATATATATATATATATATATTATATATATATATTAAAACACCAATTCTTTATTACAACAAATATGCAATGGTTGAGAATGTTTTATTAAATAGGTTATCATACAAAATGCTCACAATTTGCCAAAGATTAACATAAATGGCACAGCTATACCCGGTTCATAGTTAGTATTTGATCCATCCCCTATTATTGTCTATTACATCTTATAAGATGTGTGGCATAGATGCAACATGGTTATATATGATGTGTGGGTTCCTTCGGAACATCTCCCACTCAGCCATAGTGTGATCCAGCAGCTGGAGCTGGTCCGCTCCTGCCCAGCCTCCCACGAGTTCACCACATTCTCCCACACGTTCTCAATGGGGATGAGGTTACACCCCTTACTAGGCCAGTCCAGTAGTTCTAGATTACCCTGCTCCTCGAACCACCTTCTAACAATCCTGGCGGTGTGGATGGGCGAGTCGTCCTGTAAATGGATTTTAAATAATAAAAGTAGAATTATATCTCATCCATACGCTTCATAAGTAACCCACTATTCGAGATAGGTTTTAACCCCTATGTATTAAGGGTTTCTCTCAGCTAAATGTAATTGTGTGCCGTCATACAAATAATACAGTCTGCAGTTATCCAGAATAAAATCCTAAAGTGTTGTCATAGTAGTGAAAGAGTTAAAGAACATTTTTTTGACCATTATATTTATTCATCCCATGTAAATGTGAAAACTGGACATACAAATGAGTGTAATACATAAATCTTACTCTAGTAATAGTAAAATATTCTATAACACACAAATACAACATACCTGCATAAAGATAATCTGTTCAGGATAGGGCAAGGCAAACGCGACAAGGAAGTTCTTGTCCTCCTCATTCATCATGGTCTCGAGATTCTATCTTTAGTTTTAAATCGATAATTAATTAGTTTTAAATTGATAATTATTTAGTTTCGTAAAAATTGGTCGTTGCCAATTTACCGGCAGTTTTTACATAAATTTTTATGTTCTTGTGGTTCGGAACCCACGTAAAATTGTAGGTCCCCTCCGCCACCACGGAGGACATACACAATACACGATTGCGAACACAGTTAGGTAGACCAGCCATGAGTGGATCCTAGGGTCTTTGTTGGTCTGAAACATTATAACATTATAACATTATAACCTTCTCCGTGATCTCTATATATTGATCTGCCGTACCTCCAGTGGAACTCAGTCAGCTCTCGTTAACCCTTGCAGGTGCATCTATCCCCACACATTCGTCGTAACGTGCCCACTCCGTGCCACTTCTTAAATATTTTGGCGGGCATATCTCGTGTTGTTCTGTCACCAACACCGAAGACGGCCGTGAGTTGTAGACGCAAACGTCTTCTCGTCAGAGAAGATAACTGCTCCAGTATGCGAGCTGGACGCAGACTCTACAAACAGCTTTATTAGTAGTTACATAATGATTTAATATACGCGAGACTGGTGGGTGGGGAATGGGAATGAGAGAGTGTGGAGGTTGATTGTGCAATGTCTATTTGTGATTCAAATTCACTAGTATATAAAACGTTGTATTGTGGTAGCTGTTCATACAGACTTGCAGTAATCATAATGGAACTTTATTATTGTATAAGACCAGTAAACTACACGAAGTTCAACGCTGTTCACGATCATATTAATTGTTTATCTTTATGAACCACTAGCGGATTTACGGGGGGGCGGGGGGGCGCCCCCTTTGGTCAATTTGACGCCCCTTTTTGTCAATTTTGCGCCCCTTTTTGTCAATCTTGGCGCCACTTCCAAATGCTTTATTTTTTATAATAAATGTTTTAATTTCTAAAAGCAAAAAAGTACATACTTTTTAAATTATAAAAATATCAACACCACCCTTGTAAACTTACCTTTCAATTTTATTTTAGAAACTGTGCATAAAAATAATATTTCCCTTCCTTTCCGCAATTAGATTATGCTTTCCAGCTTTACATATTCATTTATTAATGGTTGTAAGCATTTGTAGACAAGAGGTTACTGTGTTTGTAAACCCTTTGCGTAGTATTCACAGTCACGATCTTCCTCTCTCTAAATGACTGATTCAGGTAATACTTTGAACAGATGGATTAGATAACGTCAATCAAATTAGTCCCAATATTTACTACCAGAAACCTGGTCTTTAACTACATTTTAGTAAAGGCTAAAAATTTGCCTGCTGGTGCTTAAAGGGTTAACATATGTATTTTTAATTCCAGTGTATGTAATTAGATTTATATATAATTAAACATTATTTTGGCGCAATTTTTACATATGTAAAGGTCCGCCCGACTTTCGAAAATCCTAGATCTGCTACTGTTATGAACACAGACATTACACTATAATTACCTGTCTGTCAATGACATGTCAGTGACATTCAATTGTCCTTTAGATATATATGCCTGTGTTATATGTTGTTAGACTCGGTTGTCCTCCCTCCACCCGACCTTCCTCCAGTTGGGATGCCTTGACTATCACTGCGGCGTTGCCACATGTACGGAGTCGCATGTGAGGCGAGGAACATTACATATGCGAGCAAATGTACAACATACCAATCCACATTATGTAAATTAAAAAAGACTCTTCCTCAAAAAGCACCCATTACCCTATATTATTCCTTCATCCATCGACACTTATTATATTGCAATACAACATGGGGTGGCTCCAAGAAATATATAAAACATCCTTTGGAAGTCATTCATAAAAAATATCTGCGAACTCTTTCGAATAATGACAACAGACAAAGTCACTTTTCCCCAATGTTTACAGAGTTAAATATTTTAAAACTAAATGACATACAAATTCAATGTTGCTGACAATATGTTCAAAGTTATCAATAAAAATCAACATACATCACCCATTCAAAGAGCAATCAACCCCCAACAGATACACTATCGTTATAATACCAGACTGCCCACTGATTTTCTACGCAAACCTAACTATACAGGGTGTTTCAGGAGGAAAGGTCAATACTTCGGGAGGTGATAGTATCGGTCATTGTGAGAAAAAAAGTTCATATGAACATGTGTCTAATTCTGAATGGTTACGGAGATAGAGCTGTTTGAATCTGATGCGCGCGCAGCTCTTCCTCCCCCCGCGGTGGTCCCATTCAATGGCCACCAAGGTCTCCAGACCTCTCTCCGTTAGATTATTGTTTGTCGGGGTGGATGAAAAGTCAAGTTTACAAAAGAAAGGTGGATACACGAGACGAATTGCTCGCGCGCATTTTGGATGCTGCTGCCAGCATAAAGGAACGTCAAGATCAACTCAGACGAACAACACGCGATCTTCGCACACGAGTTGCAAAGTGCATTGAGGTTGACGGTGGGATTTTCGAAAACGTATCGTAAACTGTAACAAATATGTCATTTCTGTATCTGATACCATTCAAAATGCAATGTTTAAACATTAAATGTTAGAAACAGTAATTGGTTTCTCTTTCTTTATTACCATTAACAATGCTTTTGTATTTGTAGATTCAAACAGCTCTATCTCCGTAACCATTCAGAAGTAGACACATGTTCATTTTAACTTTTTTTCTCACAATGACCGATACTATCACCTCCCGAAGTATTGACCTTTCGTCCTAAAACACCCTGTATAATAGAGACTGCCAGAAATGCACTCTTTCAAAGAGAATTTTTTATTAATTTTCATTTGTTTCCTACTAAATAGACAATAAATTATTTAATTTAAAATTATGTAACATTTTGTAAACTTTACATTGTATTTATTAATTATTATTATTATTATTATTACTAGTACAGTTCCCGCCGCTTCGCTGACGGTTAGACAGGCTAAACTACAAAAAAAGAACCTAGCCGTGAAAATTTTGAGCTTCACATTGTGTCAACATTTCTGAATCTGGTATCTCCCAAAACCTCCTCACCCCCATTCATACAACTTGGGGGCTAACCCCCTCCCCCATTACCCCCACCCCCACCCTTCTCCCATTGCTAAACTACAGAAAATAACACAGTCATGAAAATCTTGAGCTTCACATTCCCGCCCGTAATACAATTTCTGAATTTTTTTTACAATTTCTGAATTTTTTTCTCAATTTTTTCTCACAATTTCTGAAAGTGTGACGGACAGACGGACAGACAGACGGACAGACCTCTTATTGTAGTATAGATTATTATTATTATTATTATTATTTCTGTTATCACTATTACTATCACTTGCCACTTTCCCTTTTTTTGTAATAAATAAACTAAATGCCATTAAGTTTGCCTAAAAAGCTTCCATGCTTCCGAGGGCATATTCAGATAAGAGTACTGTGAATATATTGTCATATCAAATACAGTATCTAAAAATTGTAAAACTCTGTCATTTGTATACTTTTCTCTCGTATACAAACTTCGAATATGAATTTCAATTTGAGAACTAAGAAGGACAAGATGTAGGGACATAAGGAGAACTCCATCGCCTCACTAACTTCAGTATCTTACTTTTTCTAGAAAAACTTAGTCAAACCTTACGAACTCCATTTATTGAAGCCCCAATAATGATTTTATATTAAATTAGATAATTAACTAAGGAAATTATTGATTTTTACCCTTAAATAAAACAACATTCCAGACCTTCACCGAAACCTTGAAGATACTGAACGAATCTGCCTGGAAACTGGAAACTATGAAAAGAGAAATCCAACATATACTCCTACAAGATCTAAAACATTTCATATATATATATATATATATATATATATATATATATATATATAGATATATATATATATATATATATATATATATATATATATATATATATATATTAAAAATAGCAAAGGCTTATAAAAGAGACAGATGATGGTGCAATCTAATTAAGAAGGTACGCACATTTCTTTTTGTTTTAAGGCATTGTTGATGGATTAGAGCAAATTTTACAAATGGAAAGTGGATGAAAAGTCCAAACATTCGTGCGGAATCGTGGGTCAGGTCAGAAATTCTGTTCTGACTTAAAGTTTTTAGTCACGAAATGCGAGGGAAACACTCCAAGCCAAATATATTATTTTTTTTAAAGAAATACAAAGGAAATTGTAGAATTCGTTGGAATTTCAATGAATTTTATCTTCAGTGAAGCGTCGTAAATATCGGAGGAACTTTTCTCCAATTTCGTAATTCCGTTTTTTAAATAACTTTCTAATTATTTGCTCCTTTTTTTGTTTTCACATTTTAGCGTCACTCTTTTCAACATTATATGTGGCTGCTCAATTCTTCTTTAGCTCATTTTAATTCGTTTGTGTTGGAAAGAAAATGATTTAAAACACTTTCGGAGATGTAAAAACTAACATTTAATCATTCTTAATATACAGTATGTATATATATATATATATATATATATATATGGAGGTTGAACTCGGAATATATATATATATACGATGAATAAAACCACGAAGGAAAGGAAACACAGAATGGTGCTCAAGCGCTTTCGTCTAATGACATCCTCAGGAACACTGAAGTACATAAAGAGTTACAGCCTACATAATTTATAGGTTACAGAAAAAAAAAAATATATATATATATATATACAATAAACGGAGAAATAAAAATAAAAATTAAAAATTAAACACTAAAGGATTGTGGGAGGAGCATACAAATTTGTAAGGAAAAACTATCGATATTTAGCACAAGATCAAATGAATTGTTTCCAACCAATGTTAAAAAAAAAAAAAAAAAAAAAAAAAAAAAGATTTTTGGCACAAGATGAAATGAATTGTTTCCAACCAATGTTATAAAAAAAAAATACAAATTTATATTGGAAATCTGCCCGGGTTTTAGCACTCTGCCCTTCTTGTTTAAGGTTCGATGTATATAAAAATAATTTGAAAAGTAAAAGTTATTAAAGTAGCACACAAGTTTACCAAAGATTTAGCGTTCTACCCTTCTTATCTAAATCTGTTCTGAAGGAATTCAAAACAACAGGATCGAGTTGAAAAAGACCTTTGCTTATGTTGAAGTTATTTGCAAGTTGGATAATGGCAGACTGAAGAATATTTCTATTAACAATGTTGCTAGAGTGAAATAAAACTGAAGCATTATTCCAATCAATACAGTGGGATAACTCTGACAAATGGACAAAAAGGGCACTGGACGACTGTCCTGTTCTAACGGAATATTGATGCTGTTTTATACGTGTGTGCAAATCTTTTCCCGTCTGACCTATGTAAAAGGAATCACATTGTTTACAACGAATAGGGTAGAACGCTAAATCTTTGGTAAACTTGTATGCTACTCTAATAACTTTTATTTTTCAATTTATTTTTATATACATCGAACCTTAAACAAGAAGGGCAGAGTGCTAAAACCCGGACAGATTTCCAGTATAAATTTGTATTTTTTTTTTTATAACTGGTTGGAAACAATTCATTTGATCTTGTGCTAAAAATCGGTAGTTTTTTTTTTTTATCTATAACATTGGTTGGAAACAATTCATTTGATCTTGTGCTAAATATCGATAGTTTTTCCTTACAAATTTGTATGCTCCTCACAATCCTTTAATGTTTAATTTTTAATTTTTATTTTTATTTTTCGGTTTATTGTATATATATATATATATATATATATATATATATATATATTTTTTTTTCCTGTAACCTATATATAGGCTGTAACTATGTACTTCAGTGTTCCTGAGGATGTCATTAGACGAAAGCGCTTGAGCACCATTCTGTGTTTCCTTTCCTTCGTGGTTTTATTCATCATAAATATTTTTCACGTGTTACTTTCGTGAAATAATTTCATTATATATATATATTATATATATATATATATATATATATATATATTATATATATATATATATATATATATATATACTAGTGATGTGGTAGTTGTCCGCAGCCGCAACCGCATTTATCAATGCGGTTATTGCGGTTGAGAATATCTTCTTACTAGGGCCAAATGCTATAAATGCTAGTGTAATGGCTATACATGCAATAAACGTCGCCAAATGATGTTCCTGTCATGCCTCATGCCTTCACTCGAAGGTGCTAAAAGTAAAAGTTTGCTACGCCCTAATTGCGACATGTTTAGAATTGCTACTTGGACTGAATGGATAGATACATTATATAATAACTTACATTTATCAACGCTAGGGGGCTAGAAAAGCATTATTTTAATTATATTTAATACAGCAATGATAATGTATAATTACTGTTGATAAAAAAGATAAAAAACACTCAATTTTTTTATTATTAGAAATTAGGCAACCTTCACTACCAAGTTACAAACTAAACTAAAGCACCAGCTTCAGTATCTGTTCAGACACGAGTGAGGGTGGTTGTGTTGCGCTAGCTCTCCGTCGCTACCTTTGTAATGTTACATGCTTCAACCCATTAGTAAAGTGTTAGAATGTGGTGCAACCATTATGCAGCGATCTACGAGTGCAGTGTGGAAGTACTTCTCGAGAGTGTCAAACGATGTAGAGAAGTGTGTCATATGTAATAAGAACTATTCACGAAAGGGAAGGAGTACTACTAACTTAAAAAACCATCTGCATTGAATGCACAAGAAGGAATATAATGAAGTGATATCGAGTGAAAATGAAGCTAATGAACAGTCAAAGAAGAAAAAGGAATCAAAAGTGTCTCTTACACCCCTACAGGAAATGAAGTGTGCAGTGAAAGAAAAGAATCAGACGATTGAAAGTTGCTTCAAAAAAGTCAAAATTTGGGATGCGAATCATTCCAAATCAAAATCACTGGACTATCGCATAGCCGAAATGATAATAATTGATGACTTTCCATTCAGCCACGTTGAGGACTTAGGTTTCATGAGACTCATGGCTGAAACAGCTCCACAGTATAAAGCGAAACAGCGTCAGTTCTACACTGATCTTGTGTGCAACGATATTTATGACTTTGTTTCAAAGAAGGTGTTAAAAATTCTTGAGCCTCTAGAAGATTCGAAAGTATCATTGACAACGGATGCATGGTCAGACACGTCTGCTGGAGTGTCTTTACTCTCTTTGACATGCCATGCAGTGAATCAAGACTTCAAGACGACCAATTTGGTCCTCAGCGTAATGCCACTTGAAGATCGTCACACTGGAGAATACTTGTCAGAAAAATTTGAGCAGATGCTTCAGAAGTGGGATAGTGTCCATTCGTCCATCCATTGTGTAATGCGCGACTCAGGAGCAAACATGATAAAAGCTTTGTTTCTCACTGCCGTCCATAATATCGATTGCACTGTTCATAAACTGCAACTTGTAATCAAAAGTGGATTATCCTCACAAAAATCTCTCAGTACTTGTTAGCTAAACTTCGATCAATGGCTACTCATTTCAACCATTCTACGATGGCGCCAGATGGGTTAAAAAAAATTTAGAAACGCTTAGATAAACCTGAACTTACAGCCATTCATGATGTCGCCACACGGTGGAACAGCACTCATCACATGATGAAGAGAACACTGAAGTTGAAGGAACCACTGGCTCTATATAGCGCTGCTAACTTGAAAATGCAACAACTCACTAACGTCGACTTCACTCTCTTGTCAAACTGTGTGGCTGTGCTGGAACCATTCGATGATATCACAAAAAGATTGAGTAGTTCTACCTCTTCCATATCTGAGGTTATTCCCCTCGTCGTTTCCATGAAAAATGTGCTGCAACCTCGAAGTGGTGATTCTGAAGCTGATCGTGTAATCAAAACAATGAAGGAGATCATGCGCCCAGAGCTAGCAAGGAGATTTGATGGCCTAGAAGCAAATGATGAAATGAACAAGACTCAAACACCACCGGCAAAGAAACCCCTGATTGATTTAGGCGAAGCATCAGCTTCTACGAGTACATTAATAACAATAATGGACTCAATGAGTGCTCTATTGCCTTCCAGTAGTGATGACGAGACGAAACTGAGTCAAGCAGAGACTCGCAAAAAATGATCGAGAAATATCACAAAGAGAAAAGGATTGGACAAGAATATGATGCTTTGACTTGGTGGAGGTCAAATCAAAAGAAATACAAAAATTTGAGCAAATTGGCTCGGGCATACCTTGGATGAACTCCATCAAGTGTTCCTAGTGAACAATTATTTAGTGGAACAGGAATCATCCACGCTGAAAAAGGAATAGCCTGAAGGGGGACAAAGCTGAAAAACTTTTATTTTTGAAATAGTCACCCAGCAATTCAATTTAAATATAAGGATTAAATAGTGTAATATATATATATATATATATATATATATATAATATATATATATATATATATATATATATATTATAATTATATACACACTTCCGAATGGGCGGTGGTTGGGGAAAGTGGTTTGTGGGATGCAAAACACATTGGGTCCTCGTCCCGCATCCTGGAAACACACTTCTTACAGTTTAGATTATAGTCATTATATTGTAGACTGTGAAAAGTGTGGCTAAAACGCGATATTTTATTGTGTTGTTTTTCTTAGGTAATATTATGATGCTATAGGGTACATAACCGCAACCGCAACCGCAGACCTATGAAAAATGACAACGCTACATCACTAATATATATATACAGGGTGTACATAAAGTCAGGATCTATTTTTGTGAAATAATTATTTTTTCTATTTTTCTTTTCAAAAGCCCTTAGAATGAATACAGAAGAGCGTGTGGCAATAGTAATTTGGCGAATCGAGGGAAAGAAATACAATGACATCAGAGAGAAGTTTAGAAGGAGATTTCATAAGCCGGGGCCAATAGACAAGACAATACGAAAATTGGTGAACAAATTTAAACGAACGGGATCTGTAAATGATGAAGCAAGATCAGGACGACCGTGTATGTCAGATCTTACTGTGAATGCAGTACGCGGAATTATCACTGAGGAGCCACGTACGTCCGTTCGTGCTGCATCACACAGACTCGGCCTCCCGACGTCATCTGTGCACAAAATTCTGAAAGTTAATTTGCAGAAGAAAAGCTATCATTTGCAGGTTTTACATGATTTACATGAGGAAGATTTCCCTCGACGAAGTGCTGTGTGTGCTGATCTCGTAGAACAAATCTGGAGTGATAATTTAATGGACAACATTCTCTTTAGTGATGAAGCCACTTTCCATACGTGTGGAAAAGTAAATCGCCGTAACTGTCGAATTTGGGCAGATGAAAGACCGAATGATTTCGTCCAAAATTGGGAAAGAGACTCACCTAAAGTTAATGTCTGGATGGGTTTAAGAAAATCTAAGGTTTATGGTCCTTTTTTCTTTGCTGAAGCTACAGTTACGGGGCTTATTTATCTGGACATGTTGCAGCAATTCCTTGAACCTCAGCTGATTGGGGATAGGATTGTTAGTACCGTCGTCTATCAACATGATGGTGCTCCTTGTCACTATGTCCGCTGGATCGGACGCGGAAGCAGCAGACCTTGGCCAGCGAGATCACCAGATTTAACCCCTTTAGATTTCTTTGCATGGGACTTTATCAAATCGCACGTCTATCAGACGAAGATTACGAGTCTTGAAAACTTACGTACACGTATACGAACTGCTGCAGATAACATAACCCCGCAAATGCTCCAGAATGTGTTTAGAAATGCTGCGGAACGATTTGAGCTGTGCAGGGATACTGATGGGCGTCACGTCGAATCCTACTCTTAATTATTTAATAAATGTTACCACTTTATCATTTTATGATTGAATTCCATATAATTTCCAAGTGCTTCACAAAAATAGATCCTGACTTTATGTACACCCTGTATATATATATATATATATATATATATATATATATATATATATATATATATACACACACACACACACACATATATATATATAGGGTTGAACTCAGAATGGTCCCCTGAGGTTTTTCATGACAAACACAGACCGTGCGTGGAACAAAGGAACTCTTCTGGAAAATTAAATCCACTATAGTCCGAATAAGTAATAATAAATGACAAACACTATAGTTTTTTCTTTCTCATGATGTTAGCCCGACGTGGGCAACGGGTCACTTGCAAAGAGGCCCCAAAAATATAGCCCCCCCCCCCCAGTTATCTGCAAAGCACATAGGATCCAGCTTTGGGACAGAATCTAGATCAGGACCCTAGATCCTCTCCCAAAGCTGGATACTATCTGCTTTGCAGATAACTGGGGGGGGGGGGGGGAACTATATATTTGGGGCCTCTTTGCGAGTGACCCATTGCCCACGTCGGGCTAACATCATGCAAAATAAAAAAGTATAATGTGTGTCATTTACCATTACTTATTCGGACTATTGTGGATTTAATATATATATATATATACACACACACACACACACACACATATATATATATAATATATACACAAACACACACACACACACACACACACACATATATATATATATATATACACAAACACACACACACACACACACACACACATATATATATATAAGGTTGTAACATATATTCTGCTCGATTTTTTAGTTCATTCAGAACAAAAATTAAAGTACTTATAAGGACAAATTTGCTCGAATTTTTAGTTTATTCGCAACAAAAACTAAATGACATAATGACAAATTAATCATCAATATAATTCCCTTCTTTTTCTATAACCTCCTTCCAACTGTAGAAAAGTTTTTTTATGCCACGTTCGAAGAAATCCCTTGGTTTCGAGTTAAAAAAAGCGATCACTTCATTTTCGATAGCTTCCCTGGATTGCAACTTTCGTCCATCTAGGTGGTGTTGCAGACTTCTGAATAAATGGTAGTCTGAAGGTGCGATGTCCGGAGAATAAGGTGGATGAGGCATTTTTTCCAACCAAATGCCTCCAACTGGGCAGTGGTAATTTGAGCAGTATGAGGGTGCGCGTTATCCTGGTGGAATAGAACACCTCTGCGATTAATTAATGCAGGACGTTTTTCTTGTAATGCCATCTTCAATCGTTGGAGTTGTTGGCAGTAGACTTCAGCTGTGATTGTTTGGTTATCTGGCAGAAGCTCAAAATGAATAATACATTGCATATCCCACCAAACGCATAGCAAAATTTTCTTTGGAAGGGGTCCATTCCTTGGCTGAGTTTCAGGCTTTGTTTCACGGCTAAGCCACTGATGTCGACGCTTAATATTGTTGTAGAGGACTCATTTTTCATCCCCAGTGACGATCCGATTCAAAAACGATGCCTGCAGTTGCCGAGAATCCAGTGATGTGCAAATATCGATTCGATGTTGAAGATTGGCTTGTGACAAATCATGCGGAACCCATTTTCCAACCTTCACTACTTTTCCTAACAGCTTCAAATAACGATGAATGGTCATATGGCTAACACCGAGTTGCAGGCCAAGTTCTCTTACAGTTACCGTTGGGTTTTCCTCCACTGTTGCTTTCAGCATCCCTTCATCTAACCCATTTGGTCGTCCTGTTCGCTGATAATCTTTCAGACTGAAGTATCCATTTCTGAACTTCTCAATCCATCTCCTACACATCCATTCACTCACAACATCATTTCCATAAACTCTTTGAATGTTTCTTGCGGATTCATTAGTGTTAGATTCTTTGTGGAACTCATACAACATCACATGTCGAACATGCTCTTTCGTGGGCTCCATGTTTTTTCAATTACTGTAATATCGTAGGGGTGGCGTTGTAACTGTATGAAAAACACCAGAGAAAATATTCACTAACCTAATCCTACACTTGCCTAAGCCTACACTAGCCTAAGTCATTCTGTATCATTCTGTATCGTGATAAAACAGTGCGAACCTGTCGCCGCGTGTATTTTGCAACATTTCTAAAATTATTTCTTTCACATTATCTTGAGGTTATTCTATTATCTATCGTCCGTTTTCTAATCGAGCAGAATTTATGTTACAATCTGATACATAGTGTGTATATATATATATATATATATAACATTGTTTTAGTTCATGTTTATATATAACGAAAAGTCGGGGAGGAATCAAATAACGTCCTTGCGTTGTTCTTCGTTTGTGGGATTTGGTGAAGGAGAAAGTTAGTGTGTAGTTTCATCCTGCCCCTATAACCTGTGACGCACGGGTGGTGAGGGGAACTTGTCCTTGGAATTTATCAAGTCAGTGTTATAATGTTGTTAACTTGATATTTGGTAAGCTTTGCTTTGTTTCAACCCGAATTGTTCATTCTCATGAATGTAAGCTGGTTGCCCCACCTTAGACCTACAACTTAACGTGCAATCAGAACCATGACCTACCACGGGGGATCAAAAATTATAAAGTCCTTGGCCGGACTCAATCTCACGACCTCCCAATCAGCAGCTCAGCGTCCTAACCAATAGGCTACTCAGGATACCCACTTATCGACCAACCAATATATATAATATATATAGTGTGTGTGTGTGTGTGTGTGTGTGTGTGTCATTCCTTATAAAAAATGACAAAGAACTTTGAAAAATCTTTAAAATAATTAAATTCAGTTAAATTCTCTTCACTAGCCGTGCGTGGCAGTTAGAAGAACGCGATGATTGAACAAAACAACTCTCTCTTTCATCAAATCCCATAACTTGAAAGAGACCAATCAAGATCGTTAGTTGGTTCTCCAAACACTTTTCATTAATCTTTTTTTCTGGATGAAAACATACACAAAGTTTAAAAATGTTGAGATGTTTCTTCCATTTCAAATTTTAATTAAATTTACATGTAATCAATTTAAATAAGAAATTGTCTTTGTATTTTTGTAAAACTGAATTTGAAACTCTTTAAATTATGTTTTATATTTTCCCATTCTATTTCGAAACTTATCTTGTTTTGGAAGAATAACTATTAATTTTTATTAAAACTTTTTTCCTTTTTTCGACAGTTATATTTATTAAATGGATGCATTTGAAATTGGCTTAAAAATGTAACTAAATTATTAATACTGTGTGTATGTATATATATATATATATTATTTTCTTATGTCAGAAGGAGGGGCCAAAGCGAATACCTGCAAAAAAGCCTCCTCCCCATTGAGGAAGAAAACCAAAATGAAGCTCCAAGGTCCTCTTATACGAAGGGTATGAGAGCTTCCCATTACTCATTAGTTAATAACAGAGGAAATCACTTCCCGATTTTTAAACCAATAAACTCCATTCTCGGAGGCACACATTTTATTAGCTTTAATAAAACTTTAGGACCATCATTCTCTGATAAAGTAAGGTACACTTTATTTATAATGAACACACTCAACAGTAAAAGAAGATGCATTCCACACTATATTAGGAGTTTTATAAAATACTCCTACACTCGTAAGATTTTAAGAGAAGCTTGACGCTAAAAATATTTTTTTAGGTTGTGTTAAACCAGGTCAACAGACGCATCCAGTTTGAAAACTAAGTGAGTTATTTGAACTTTGATCTAATTTTCGATTGAAACAAAGTATGAGAAAACTATTGGAAAAGATATTAATATTTTTCTTGATAAAGATATTTGATGTAATTAAAAAGATCAAAAAGTTTCTTTTTAAAAGGAAAAGCAGATATTGTAGTTGCAAGTGAACTAAATTGCCGGTGTTTAAACTTTACTTAAATAGTTTTAAAAATGAATTTATTATTTAATGCTAGTTTTTCAGAAGAATTTCTAAACTGACGAATGTTTTACTGAGTTAAAAGCAAAATTTTAGGCATTTTCAAAATGTTTTATTACAATGATTCGTCAATACGTAATTAATAGGTGAACTTTGTTCAAAGACCAAAAGTCGCATGAAGATCATAATTTTTGTTTATTTTTTAAATTGAGAACGCTCTCTCTCTCTCTCTCTCAATCCCAAGTCGGACTACTACATGTTGGGGAGTAATATCGAGGCCACTGATTTGGAAAAGGACTTGGGTGTGCTCATTAGCAGCGACCTTAAGTTTACCAAACAGTGCGTAGAGGTGGAAAAGAAAGCCCAGAAGTTGTTGGATTATATGAGGAGGCAATTTCGATTTCGGAACAAGGAGATTGTGCTCTCTCTGTACAATTCTCTGGTTCGGCCGCACCTGGAGTATGCTGTGCAGTTCTGGTCGCCCACCCTCAGGAAAGATATTGAGAGGCTGGAGGGAGAGCAGGCGAGGGCCACAAAGTTAATCCCTTCCGTTAGGCATATGGGCTTCAATCGACGCTTACGCGCCCTGAATTTGTTTTCGCTGGAAACTCGGAGGCTGCGCGGTCAACTCATCGAGGTTTTCAAGTTCTTACGCGGGTTCAACAATGTCGATTTTAGAAGCCTGTTTAGTTTAAATGATGATCCAACTCGCAAGAATGGTTGGAAGTTGGATTTGAAACGGTTTAGGACTAGTGTGTGTGGGAATTACTTTACGTATAAGATCTGTGATACGTGGAACAGGCTACCTTCAGAAGTTGTGAACAGGTCTTCTGTGGATCTGTTCAAGAAAAGGTTAGACCGAATCTTGCACACTATTTGAGGGTGACAGAATTTTTCCCTGGCACTCGTTGCCATTGGTACCTCCTCGGTATGGACCGCAAGGCCTTTTGAAGTACTACTTTTCCTTGTAACTCCTTGTAACTCTCTCTCAATCTCTAATATATATACGAAGGCTACTCAATATATTTTGCCCCACCTTTTTTTTTTCTTTCCAAGTTTCCTTGTAAGTTCCAGAAATTTTGTACACAAGTAGTTACCTTTTTTACAAGTTTTTAGTTTTCCACATAGTCTCCATCCTTTTCTACGGCTTTCATCCACCTCGAAACAAGGGCCTTTATTCCTTGCTGGTAAAAGTCCGCTGGGTTCCGCTGTTGAAACATCTCTTAACCTCCTCAACAACCTCATCGTCACTCTGAAACTTTCTTCCACGAATAGCATTATTCCTTGGCACAAACAAATGGAAGTCTGAAGGTGCCAGATCCGGGCTGTATGGAGGGTGTGGTAACACAGTCAAGCGCATTTTTGTGATGGCCTCTCTTGTTTGCAAACTGTTGTGTGATCTTGCGTTATCGTGCAAAAGAAGGACGTCTTCCAGTTTTCTCTCCGGTCGAACTCGCTTTATACGTCTCTGGAGTCTTTGTAGGGTAGCAATATATGCCTCTGAGTTGATTGTTTGTCCTTTCTTCATAATGTCCACCAGAATCACCCCTTTCATGTCCCAGAAGATGGTGGCCATAACGTTTCCTGCAGAGGGAGCCATTTTGAACTTTTTCTAACGTGGGGAGTCTGCGTGATGCCACTCCATGGACTGGCGTTTTGTTTCAGGTTCAAAGTGGTGTACCCAAGTCTTATCCCCAATCACATTTCGTGAAAGGAAGTCATCCCCTTCTGTCTCTTATCGAACCAACGACTCAGAAGCAGTTTCTTTTCTTTGGGCTTTGTGATCTTCAATCGGTTCGCGAGGAACAAACCGTGAACACACTTTTGAGTATCCCAGTTGCTGAATTGTCGTATTCACACTTCATTCACTAATTCCTAGCTCCATGTATGTGAGGCGCCGATTTGATCGAATGATGTTGTTAGCACGTTGCACAGTGTGAGATGTCACAGCCGATGCCGGGCGACCGCTGCGTGGCTCATCATGGAGGCTAGCTCTCCCTCTCTCCGATGATCTCACACGTTTAAACCAGCATCCAATTGTGCTTCGATTAACCCAATTGTGCTTCGATTAACAACAGCATCTCCGTAAACGTTTTGTAGACGTTTGTGAATATTTCCAACTGTTTCCTTCTCTGGGGTTAAGAACTCGATAACAGCTCTCTGTTTACGACGCGCAACACTGTCAGACGCCATTTTCGAAACTGCGTTAACCATCGGTTTTATACAAGGAGGGGAGGTTCAAAGTGGAAAAATCCGGTTATGTGAAGCGCAGAAAGTTCAAACTTACGGCCCAAAAGACATTTCAGCACCATGGCCTATTATTTAGCTAAGAAAAAAGGGTGGGGCAAAATATCTTGAATGCCCCTAGTACATTACTATATATAAAGTTATACGTGAAATTATACGTTATAAGCTGAGTCGAATTACGAATGTCTTTATTTACGTACAGTTGCGTAAATACTGTATTGTAGCAGGCAAGTTAGATCTAAAGGAATATAATTTCGCTTTGTATTGAAATGCCTGGTCTCCGTGCAAAGGGATTCTTTAGGTCATATGAGATCAGCTGTTAGTTATACAAGCGATCGACCCTGAAATATCGAAGGTTGTTTGACTGTCTCAACAGAGACGCACAGCTCACAAACGTAGGGTTTATTGTCATTTATCTTGATTTTTTACAGATAATTTAGATCAATTTTAGACCATATTAGTAGGTTACATATTAGTAGGTCTTAGAGGACCTACTAAAATGTAAAACGTGTTAAAAAGTGCGGTGTCTCTCATTTCACTAATTAAAGAAATCCCGCCATAAATCGGGCCGCGCTTTCATAATGATCTATCTACATGCAGGTAGCACGTAGTCCTCATAAAAAATAGTTGCCACTCAAAAACGTGCTGGAAGAAGTTATTCGTCTTTAATATGCCATCATACTTATTACGGCTTTTATGCTCTATTGAAAGAGTCAACATCTTAAAGCATTTAAAAGTACATTTGGTATTGCGTGAGTTATCTTAAGTGAACAATGAAAAACAAATCTTAATTGCTCCCTAAATAACTCATAAAGCATAAATATATTTTCTTCATAAAAATTTATATACTTTTAGTGAAGGAAGAATTTTAGGATTTTATTTTATTTCCATGTTATTAGCAATGGGAGAGATTTCCTTGGTCGTTTGAACGTACAGGGATTTAGCCCTGAACCTTTTCCTACTAGAATACGGTAAGGATAAAGGGGATAAAGAGAATTATGGTACACCCTGTAGGTTAAACAACTATTCTAATTATAACGAGAAAATAAAAGCATTATACGTAATTGTAAATTTCTTTTATAAAATAATGTAATTTGAAATAAAAAATAAGAAAAACTTACAGAAGCAATGCTATAAAATAAATTTCAGAAAATTATCACAGCCAAGAAATTATTTTTATCGTACCATCTGTGTCCAAATGAAATATGGCTTTGCTTTCAAACTAGTTATGACATATATATATATATATATATATATATATATATATATGGAAAGAGAAAGATAGGGATACAATAACCGTAGATCGATTTTAAAACGCAGGCTGACTGCTGAGGTAAAATGTGCAGCACAGACGAGGTTTCATTCTTCATCGCATGGGCTACGCCCCAAAATTCTCTAAAATAATAATAATAATAATAATAATAATAATTATTATTATTTTTTATTATTATTGAAGGATTATTTACCGCATTTCTGGCAAGCACATGATAAAACGAGGTATGCTCAAAAGCTGCACTTGAAAGGAAAGTTTTTGGTTTCCTGGATGGTTTAGTGGTATGACAGTGTTCGGGACGTGGTTCGCGCGACGCGGGGTGAAACCTCTTCGGCGGTGTCGCACATTTTACATCAATTTCTTTATTGTATTGTATTAGGGATATTGCAAATATCTGCATCAGTACCCGCGAACATACACAATTTTTTTACATCCGTATCCGCAGATATAAAACCAGAATACCCGCAACCGCATCCGCGATGTCACATTTTTGACCCGTAGCATCCCTAATTATAGATATATATATATATATATATATATATATATATATATATATATATATATATACTGTATATGGAGAGAGAGTTATACAGAAACTGAAATAAAACGTGCACCGCAGAAGATTTTTCATCCGTGCATCACCGAGTCACGTCCGAAGTAGACGTTTCAATTCAGTCTCCAAATAAAATCAATTTACGATTATCGTAAATAGTTTCTGTCTGATTTTTTTTTATTATTATTTCTGTAATTTTCGCGGGAAAAATAAACTTTAATTTTTCCTGTAGGCTGATGTTTTTCCTAAGCGAACCCACAGAACGCCTTCCCCGAACCCCCTGAGCGCCTTCCCCGAACCCCTTGAGCGCCTTCCGCGACCCTCCATGAGCGCCTTCCGCGATCCCCAGGTGGTAAGAAACACTGCTTGGAGAATATCTAATTCAGGGAGATGAAAGTATGGCATATGCAATATCCCAAACGTACCTTCATATGCTATATTAAAGTAATTATTGATATGCAATTAATAAGTGTCTGTAGTGAAATGAATTGTACATTGTAATGTAATGATAGAGTTGTTTAGCATCCTTTGCAACATCTAAGGTCATATGATAATCTGGAAACGGAGTACGGTCCCCCATCCAACTACTGTCCAGACCCAATATCGCTTAAAACCCTAGATAGGAAATCATTGCGTGTTGACTCTGTGGGACCCATGATTTCCTATCTAGGGTAATTAACTTCCTTAATCGACGAAAAGCAGTGTTACGACAGTGGCTACGACTTAGCACAGTTGTACATTGTACTGTACATGTACACAATATGCAACAGTAATTACTGTACTTAGCTTTTTACAATTTCCAAAGTACCAATTTCTTTTAATAGTTTGAGATAATTAAAGTACACGGTGTCCGTGAAACAATGATTAAAAAATAATTAGTCATATTGATTATTGATTAATATATATATAAAATTTATATATTATTATATTTATATTATTTATATTATTTATTTACATTCCCAAACTCTTCAAATTTAGGACACTTTCACATGATGACCATCATTCGTCGCTACAGTGTGTATTCGACGCTCAAACTTCATTAGAATAGTAGCAAAATGCTCTTGTGGAATGGATCCAATCACCTCTGATTCTTTGACGGAGTTCTGTCACATATCTGGGTTTGTCATGATACACAAGTAATTTAACCCTTTACCGCCCTGAGGTCTTTTCCGAGAGTGAATAAAATCGTCTGGTGTTAGCCAAAACAAAATCAGTAAAGTGACACTGGGAGCTAAAGGGTTAACATAATCCCATAGATAAAAGTCCAAAGTGATTAAGTCGGGCGATCGAGATGGACTAACCAGTATTGAAACCCATCACCATGAGCGGAATTCACCCAAAGTCAACGTTTAGTATGCTACGTCACGGGACTACACAATCGGTCCATTTTTCTTTGACGATCGTACCATGATTGGAGCGAAATATACTTAACATGTTGCATCACAAATTTTTTTTTTTCCACAACTAAGGGCTATTGGAGTTGACATGAGAAGTGTAATCTTCCAACAAGATGGCTCGACTTCTCACTATGCCTTGCTGTTCGCAACTTTCTAGATGTAACCTTTCCTCACCGTTAGATAGGCAGCTGGATAGGCCGCTGGATAGGCTGGGTCACATAGATACAGAATTTTAGCAGCAAATTGCAACAAGAAAAACATATTGGGTATCAATACTTGAGCAGGTTATGGAGGTTATAAAAATTCTTAGTGAACGTGGTTTGGCTTTCAGAGGAGACAATAAGCAACTTGGATCTTCAAACAATGCAATTATTTTGGGATAATTGGGCTTATTGCAGAGTTTGATGTTTTCTTGCTCAATATATTTGTAGGTTTTGAAACAAGGGCAAAGGAAATACAAACATTTTTACTATCTGTGATGAACTAATCCTTTATATGGGTAAACAATTTCTGTCAGTTGTCTGCGAGGCAATACAGACAGCTAAGTATTTCTCAATTTCTGATGACTCATCATATCTTAAACTGTATCTCGTACTGATCAGTTGACATTTACAGTTCCTTTGTAAAGCCAAATGGCAAACCTGTCAAGCTCTTTTAAAATTTATTGCTATCATTAAATATACTGGAGAAAGTTCGAACGTAAATGTAGGGGAAACCTTAAAATATCTAGGAAAAACATCGAAAAGTCGTGGACAGATTTACGATAAAGCCTCTAATATGTCAGTACGTTGCAGAAGCTTACAAAAGCAAATCAAAGATGTCAACAAATTAGCAGACTGTATTTCTTGTACAGTCAATTCTCTGAACTTGGTAGGCACTCACACTGTTGGCTGTTGCCTTGAAGCAATTAAGTTCTTTGGCCTCCTGAACAAAATTTGTACATTTGCTGTTGGGTTTCCTCAAAGACGGGTTTCTTCGACAAGCGGACTAACACTAAATGGGAACAACCGGGTTCTCACACTTAATTAAGCGTATATCAAAAATAAGATGGTCCTACCATACTGAATCGACAAAAGCACTGAACTTGAATTACGATAAATTCTATGTAAACTTAAAAGAGCTTACTGAAGATGAAGACCAATATCCAGCCACAGTATCTGAAGCACGCAGTAGATTTACAACCAAAGGTACAATCACCGAATAGACTATTGAAGTTTATCAGACCCTAGAGTTTTGATGCTACACTTCCCAATATTTACATTACACTCAGAATTTTTCTGACACTTCATGGCAGTATGTATGAAGGTGAACTTTCTTTTTCTAAACTGAATCACATAAAAGTAGTGCAACGCGGTCAACTCTCTCCCAAAAAAAAAACTAAATTCTTTGGTAATTGTGGACTTTTCACACATTGTTAGTGAGTTTGCTGAGCAGAAATGGTGTAGAAACGGGTGTTAGATGGGTGGACCATGGTTATTTATTTCATATCTTTATTTTATTGTTTTCTTATTTTTAGTATTGGTTTGTGAGATCATATATTTTTCACTGATACGATTAAGCTTTAAACATGTTTCTGCAAGCTTAGTTTGGAGTTCCTGAATAATTTTTTGCTTTATGGTGAATCTTTTTGATCCCCAGTTTCCCCTTCAGTTTGTCAAAGTAAATTCTTAATTTCAATACTAAAAAATTTTGAAAAGAAACTTTGAAGGGATGGAACCCCCTGACACTTCCCTTCCAGCGTACGCCTACAGTATGTATAAAAATAAATAGGGGACCTGAAATTTCTAGAGTTGGTGGGCCAAAACTCTTTTATCCGATCCTGTCTGCACACAATGATAATGATAAAATTTATTCTTTTGCTCCTAAAATAAGAATTTCAACTGTTCTGTTTGATTTGGTTACTTCCATTTTCGTATGTATTTTTCATGTAAATACAACAACCTCCTTCTCTTCTAGCAAATCTATCAGCTCTAAAAGTGTTGTAGTCCTTTAATCAGTGTCTTCGATACAGTTTTCACAGCCTTTTTCACATTTATGCAAATGTGTTTCCATTGAGTATACAAAATTGGTGTCCTTTTTCAGAGCAAAATTTTGTGGGTATTACAATTAGTAATCTGCTTTGTCAGTGTACAGCCCTTGTGTATTTGTATATATTAAATTTAGAGAGTTAATAGTGTTTTTGTTCGTTTTAACTGGGTATTGATCGTTATTGGGTTGGCCTTGTTGGTTTCTGATCGGTGTTATTCAGCGAGTGATTGCGCCTGAGAATATATATATATATATATATATATATATATATATATATATATATATATATATATATATATACAGGGCGTCCCAAAAAATGTATACACACTTTAACAGCTGATAGCTCAATTGATGTTTCTTTCTTTCCAAGTTAAACCAATTAGAATTAATAATCGCAGTCAGACTAAGCTTTGAACAAAGGAAATTCATTCTAAAATGCTACTGGAAGTGTGAAAACGCAGTTGAAGTGCAAAGACAGTTTAGGAGGGAGTTTCAAACAGACCCACCAACGCGACTTACCATCACTCGAATTAGAGATAAGTTTGAAGCCGATGGAACTGTTCAGAATGTCCACAAGAAGCGTTCCGGAAGACCACGGACATCGACAAGCCCCACAAAGCAAGAAAGAGTACTGGAAACGTATCACCAAAGTCCAAGAAAATCTGTGCGGCAAGCGAGTCGTGAGGTAGGAATTTCAGAATCGTCTGTCCAACGCATAGCGCTGTCAATGGAAAAGTTACATTCCAAGATTAGTCCATGCTATAAATGAAGATGATCCGGACCGAAGAGTGGAGTATTGCGAGTGGTACTTGGCACGATGTGGATGTGGATTGGACGAAGGGGTTTCGTAGAATACCCTCCGCGTTCACCAGACCTCACACCACTAGACCTTTTTTTATGGGGATACTTAAAAGACAAAGTCTACGCTATAAAACCTGCAACAGTCGCTGAATTGAGAGCAGCCATTGAACGAGAATGCACACAAATACCAAACGAAATGTTTCGTGATGTTTGCGATTCCATTGCTTCGCGTTATCAGCAGTGCCTGGACCAGAACGGACGTCAGTTTGAAAACAGGCGTTGACAAAACAATTAAATAATGTCTGTAGATTCTATTACATTTTGAAAATGAAATGTATTTTAATAAACACTGCCTTTATAATTATTTAAAGTGTGTATACATTTTTTGGGACGCCCTGTATATATATATATATATATATATATAAATATATAATAGTATCTGAGAAGAAGCTTTGATACCCAAAAGAAGGAAAATTTCTCCTAGAATGCGCCATCTAAAAAGAAATTATAAGTTCTAAATTTAGAAGCTTTTATTTTAAGTGTAGTATTTGCTTGCAGCATATTATTATAATAATAATAATAATAATAATAATAACTATTATTATTATTATTATTATTATTATTATTAGTAGTAGTAGTAGTAGTAGTACTGTTATTATTATTATTATTATTATTCACAAAAAGATTTTTAAAAGGAAAGAAACTTGGATTTTAGGAAATTCTTTTGATTAATTATCAAGCAAGTTCTTTTCCAATTTTAGCAACTATTTTTTTATGTTGTTCGTAAATATATTATAAAAAAATAGGAAATAAATTTAATAAACAAAAGTTTAAAATTTCATGGCAACTTTACTTTCTCTTTATGTAAAATTATGTAAAATAATCGACCTACGGAAGTGTGTGAACGGATATGATGAATTTAGTAAAAATAATGATGGAAGAACAGTGGATATCCACTGCAGCAATAACAACATAAGAAAAGCGTGTCAGAAAGGATGAGATATTCTTTAACTTAGATTACTATAGTTATTTTGGAGCAAGTGTAGTTTATGTTCCCCTGACGCAAAAGGGGACACAAACTATACTAGGTCAAAGTTGGGGAACGTGAACTACACTAGGTTCTCTAGGAGACATTTTTTAAATGAATCCATCAAATAATATATATATAATTATATATATATATATATATATATATATATATATATATATATATATATATATAATATATATATATATAATGAATAAAACCACGAAGAAGGAAACACAGAGTGGTGCTCAAGCGCTTTCGTCTAATGACATCCTCAGGAACACTGAAGTAAATAGAGTTCAAGACTATATATAGGTTACAAAAAAAAAATATATATAAATATAGAAATAAAAATTGTGGGAGGAGCATACAAATTTGTAAGAAAAACTACCAATTTTAGCACTTTGCCCGAATTCAGCACAAGATCAAATGGATTGTTTACAACCAATTTTATAGATAATGCCTGAATTAGTGGTAGGGCTATTTTTTACTACGATATTTTTCACACTATTGTTATATGAAAATACTACATTAATATCTAAAAGTTTAAGTACATTAGCAATGCCTAAAAAGCCCAGGAAAAATGGACAAGATTCCATAAACGCAGGTGGGTAGCACAGATCACTTCCAATACCGTTCATTTTTTCCAATTCGGCAGTAGTAGTTAAGTAGAAATCAAACCTTTCTTTGCCTTTCGTTTTCATCAGCCATTTCTTTCTTTTTCTACAGTGATCAACACATAATGACAGTAATTCAAATAACAATTTTATACTATGCACATTTTATATAATAATGACAATATACATTTAAATGGTGTTTTATAAAGGTAAAATCTAAACTGTTTTGTAAGACAGGGTGTCCCATAAGTCCGGCATCATAGGAGAAATTCATATTTTTCTATTTCTACAAACCATAATTCATATTTTTCTCTTTCTACAGGCCATAATGTCTGTGAGCAAGGAAGAACGAATCAAGATAATTCTACTCATAGGAAATAGGAGTCAAAGAGAGGCCGCTGCTGAATTTAACAGACTGCATCCAGACCGCGAGCCAATAACACAGAGTTGTGTTAGCAGACTTGTTGCAAAGTTTAAGGAAACAGGATCCATAGAAGATAAACCACGCAGTGGACCTTCAAGGAGGTCCACTGACGATGATACAGCGACTGCTATCCTGGCTCATTTTAACAGGAGTCCCAATAAGTCTCTTCGGCGATTGTCCGCCGAGACAGGAGTGTCGAAAAGCAGCATCCATCGCATTCTTCAGGCTCACAAATGGCATCCATATAAACTTCAGATCCTACAGAAATTAAGCGAAGATGATCCCGACCGGCGGATGGAATTTTGTGAATGGGCTACGGCACAATATGCTCAGGATGCCAATTTCCCGTCCACCATTATGTTCAGTGACGAGGCTGTTTTTTATGGAAATGGTGAGGTAAATCGACAGAACACCCGCTACTGGTCTCAAAACAACCCTCACTGGTATACCTCTTCAAAGGAACAAGGTGCATCTCGGGTGATGGTATGGTGTGACATTTGGAAGGATCGCATCATAGGCCCCCTCTTTTTCGATGAACATGTCACTGGAGGCATCTACCTACGTATGCTCAAGGAAGAAGCATTTCCCAGTGTCTTGAACGAAGAAGGAAATTTCCGAACATGGTTCCAGGAAGACGGCGCTCCTGCACATTACAGCACCCAAGTAAGGGAATACCTGTACCAACAATTCCCTGTCATTGGATAGGACGTCGAGGGCCTGTGGAATGGCCAGCTAGAAGCCCGGATCTCACGCCACTAGATTTTTATCTCTGGGGCCACTTGAAAGCGCTGGTATACGCAGAGAAAATTAGGAGTGTTGAACATTTGCGGCAGCGCATTATTGGGGCATGTAACACCATTACTCCTGACATCATTCACCGTGTGCTTGCTGACTGAGTATCACGTCTGAATTTGTGTATTGAAAACAATAGTGGACATATTGAGCACGTTCTGTAAATAAAAGCTTTTGTTTTGCCTTTTTTATTATTTTTCCTATGATGCCGGACTTATGGAACACCCTGTATATTATTTTTCCGTTTTATTTTGTAGGAATTGTATTATTTCACTGTAAAAACCAACAAAGTTCCAAGAAATAAATTGCTGATGAAAACGCAAGGAAAGAAAGGTATGATTATTTTACTTAATTAATCTGGTCAACTTGGTATTAATAACTATGTTTTACCTGTTTCGATTTGATATTTTGAAGAATTACGAAAAAAATGTTACATTACATAGTTCTTTTATTCAACAGAGACAGTAGATAAAAAAATTAAGATTTTATTTCTCAATTAGTTTGCATAGATTCCCAAGATATAATACAGGGTGATTTTTTTTTTGTTATTCGAGAACCATGAAAAATAGTCACATCTCAAAACATGGTTTTCGAATAAAGAAGTCACCCTTATTATTAGACAAAATATTGTAGACCGCAATTACTGTTTTTGTTATTCAGGGTGACAAATTAAGAAAAAGGGGCAAAGAAACGTTTTTTTCCCCACTTATTTTGAATCAGAGGTGTATCGTGAAGGAATTTGGCACTTTCATAACACTGAAGGGGGATGAAATGAAATTTCCTTGAATATAGTATATAGGTTCATTGAAAAGTGTATATTAAATCAAATGTTGATTCTTATATGCTATTCTTTTACAGTAGTATGCATTATTTTAAGTAATTTTGATTTGTCTTCCTATAATTCCATTTATAGATTTACAGCTTTTTTTTTTTACTTTTGTAGTAGTGTCACTGCCTAGTTTCACCAAAGCTATATATTGTTACGTTTCATTTCCGTCATAGAAAGTATAATAATGCTAATAAACAATATGATTAACCCTTTCATACCTGATTTTCGTCTACTTTTCATGCCACAAAAAAACACTTTTGTTATATCTCCAGAATGACTAAAATCTCATCAAATTTGATGGTCTCATTTGCGCCCATACGGCATGAAAGGGTTAATGCTCTGCTGTAAAGAATACTTATACAACCCTTCATAAAAATAACTTAGATATTAAATACACTGCATTCTCTACAGAACTTTCAGTTCTTAAGAGAGAAGATAAAGGAAGTTCAGGGGCGGGAGGTGAGGAACAAAGTTATTACATAGCTTATGAATTATTTTCATTTATTAATAAAAGTCAAAGTAAAAGCAAAGATTTATTAACTCAGGAGGTTGAAGAATATGCGCAGCTTTATATCTCTGATGATGATGATGATAAAACAAATAAAAGGTCGTGTCTAGATACCAAGTCATAAAAAGTGAAGTCGTGAAATAAATATATTTCACAAACGATAGTAAATATTTTCAAATTCTGCTTTTTCACAGGATTTTATTCCTTGAATAAGCAAATTAACTTCAAACTATTTCATTTTATTGTAGGATTTTGTGAAATCGCGACAGTAATGAAATATTTTCTGAAAAACTGTAATTTCTTAAATCTAAAATACCAAAATTTTTATAAACATTAAATTGTGGAAATAATAGTTTTTGTTTTTCAAAATTTTCTCATTACACGTTTTCTTTGATACGATTCATAGCGTTGATTCGGACCCTTGAAAAAAATTTTTTTAGTATTAAATAGGCCTAGCAGAAAAACAAATGGAATTAGTAAAAGTTACTGAAATCATTCCACTCTAGTTGCAATTTGAACTATTTGTTTTGCTTTTATTTTTACAAAATTGTCTCTTCCAGCGAGTTCTTCTGGAAGCTTTAAACGAATAACAATCAGTGATAGCTCAGAACAAGTGGATTATAATGTCATTTTTGCATGCAAAAATAAAAATGAATATAAGGAAAAGAAACGGAATTAATAATGGGATTAATCTAATTTTTGCATGTAAACTGTAAAAACTGTATTGGAAGGAGGATTTCAGTCCCTCATTTTGGATTCCGCTTTAAAAGAGCCTCGATAAACCTAGCTATTTATATGTGTATAAGAATTAAGTTGTCTAAAATATAAAGAACCATGAAAAGACACAAGAATCGATCCTACAACCAGCTGAACGTTAAGCAAAGACAGTAATCCCCAACCCCCGTCAAAATCGAAATATCACTGACACAACTTATATATATATATATATATATATATATATATAATATAAAAAGTCGTCATTGAAGCAGGTCTAATTATATACGTATCAACAGTAAGTCCATTTCAATATTATGTGTATACTCGTAGTTGCCACATTGGCAAGATAATAATAATAATAATAATAATAATAATAATAATAATAATAAAATAATAATAATAACGTTAATGATTGCTTGAGGCTTGGGATCACCAGATCTTTACAGATCAAATAATGTTGTTAATTGGGAAATTTATAGAGTGAATTTTCTTTTATTAGACAAAACAAATTAGTAGTAAAATTAACATTAACATTTGGTTAACGTTGTGCAGCGAATAACATTATAATGCTTAATGAATTGCTTGCTAAGAAAATGCTTGAACCACTGATTAAGGTTGATAACAAAAAGGAACAAATACACAGTACAGTAGTTAATGTAAATAATGTAATAACACGCGCGCCCGTGGTGGACGTCCTTTGATTGATTGTGACATGATGCGAAGTGCCAGATCGACTGAGGAATAGCGTCGCCTGTGCGAGGTGCGATTGAGGTCGTATCCGGAGGTTCCTTCTAACGAGGTCAAACGCCATCCTCATTTTCAATGTTATTCCTCAGAAGGCAAAAGGAGAATCTTCGAAAGTGTCTGACGATGTCGAAGTAACTACAGTATTCCTTCATAGAACGAAATGAACGATATAATCAAGGTCGCATCAGGCATGAAGAGAAAATAAAAATCTTGAGTCGGCTTGCGGACGAGTGATTGTCGTGCTCGGTTGGAGAGACGTGGCATGAGGGAAAGTGTGTCCTGAAGAGAAGAGGGAATGCCGTTGTGGAAAAATGGTGTAGTCCGTGGAGCGAGAGAAGTGTACTCGGTGAAGGAATCCATAGGGGATGGAGGTTGAGAAGTGAAGGGACACAGAACGGAAGGGGGAGAAAAAGCGGACGACGAATGGAGGCAAGGGGAACTGGTCTGAATTCGCGGGCAGTGCCTAAGGCTCGTCGCATGGCAGTTCTCCTCGATGAAATGCACTCCTGACGAAGGGGAAAAAGAAGGTGTCATTCTTGGAACAAGCAGAAAAGTGGACGTTCCACAAGATGATGCAAGCAGAAAATGAATAAGGCAGGGGCGCGTTACCCCGAGCCAAGTTGATGCCGTGCGTTTACAAAGGCGCTCTCTGCGCTTGCAGTGCTTTCTTCCTTGCCTGCTTGCGTGCTTGCTTGTTTCCTTGTTTGTTTGTTTGTTTACTTGTTCGCGTACGTGCGTGCATGCTTGTTTGCTTGAAGAACACTTTTGAAGCGTTGGTGGAAAAACACATTCTTGTGCTTTAGGATGAGTTCGCAAGTGCAAAGGGGCTCGTCGCCAAAGGGGTTTTCCACCAAATAATTCCTCGTACAACGGCCGAATATGAAAATGCGCGCTGGGAGCAAGTCGAATTTACTGTAGTGCCGGGGATGGGGGGAGCATGTTATATTCAGTGCCCGGGGGACCTGGACAGCCAGGACTACTAGCATCTGTTGTTTTCTAGGTACTCTTGAACTGCATAATGACAATGAACCAAATTAAATCGAATCCGAAGGAATTTTTTAATTATGTTAGGAATAAAAAGTAGCTTCGCAGACTAATCCACTCATAAGCGAAAACAACGGACAAATTTACGTGACTTACGAATGACGGAAGTTTTAAATAAATTCTTCTCTTCCGTATTTACTAACGAAAATATGAACAATATTCCCGTTCTCGTAACCACGCTCAATGATGATAATTTAAAGCTTCGCGATTTTACCATTAGAGAAAGTGAATTATTCTCGGCCATAGGTAAAATTAATCCTAATAAAATCTCGGTCCAGATAAGTTCTACCCTAGGGTACTTAAAGAAATGAATTGCGCAATAGTCTCTCCTCTTACATATTATATTTAATAAATCTTTACAGTCTGGAGAAGTTCCGTTCGATTGGAAACTTGTACACATTACAACCAATATTAAAAAAAAAGGACAAATCACTTCCCGGAAATTATCGCTCCATTAGTCTGACTTCAGTAGTTGATAAGCTTATGGAGACGATCGTTTGGGAGAAAAAAGTTAATCACTTCAAAATGATTAATTTACAGTAATTAAAGATTCGAAGCACGGCTTTCGACGTTATCGTTTTTGTCTTACAAATATAACCTTTGGTTACATAACCTTTGGTTAGCTTCCGTCCGAATTATTCATTCTGACGAAGGTCAAGCTTTTCACTCTACCTTAGACCTACAGTTTAACGTGGAATCCGAACCACGCCCCATCAGCAGCCCAGCATCTTAACCAATAGGCCACCTAGGGTACTCATTTATCTACCAACCACTTTCTTTATTGTGTGGAAGGATGAACAGCTGGGTTTTGCTGCGCGCCGGCTGCCGTCGGGTCTCAAACCCGGGGCCGATGGATTCGTAGTCAGCGACGCTAACCACTACACCACCGATGCTTTTTTAATGGTATTGCAAATATATACGACGAGAGTGAAATTACTTCCCATTTTATGCTATTCTCATTCCCATTTTCGGTCCTCAAATGAAAATGATCAAAAGTGAAAAATCCATTTGACAAAAGCGCGTGTCTTGATTTGGGACACAATGTTTTCGTCACTGAAACGGCACGAAATGGGAAGGACTAATATTTCCTAACCTAACTTATTTTAACCAATCATAATTTAACCTAACATTAGCCTAACTAATCATAATTTAACTTAACATTAGACTAACCATTCATAACTTAATTTATCGTATTCTAACTAATCATGACCTAACTTATCGTATTCTAACCAATCATAACCTAACTTATCGTATTCGAACCAATCGTAACCTAACCCGGACCAAAGTGGGAAAGGCCATGGATGGGAATGGAATAGAATGGGAATTGGCTAGAATAGGAATTGCATTTGGGGACACAGATGGGAATGGGAATGGTCCAGAATGGAGTGAAACTTCAAAAATTGGCTTAGCGGGCGTAAACAAAGAGTAGTCATTAATGGCGAAGGATCTAACTACTGTAGAGAAGTGTAACTAGTGGCATGCCTCTGGGATCAGCTCTGGAACCAGTTCTTTTTATAATTTATATCAGTGACATCGATACAGTAATTATAAACAGTATAATTTCAAATCTGCGGAAGATAACAACTAAAGGGACAAACAAAATCAGCGGCAGAACGTTTGCAGATTCAAAAATGTATTAATAAATTACTCGAATGGGCAGAAATTTGGCAAATGAACTTTAATATACAGGGTGTCCCTAAAGTCTGGACACATAGGAAATATCACTAACTATAACTAACTATATGTTATTATTATTATTATTATTATTATTATTATTATCTTAAATTCATGCAACTGAGGCCTAAGGTAGGCCCACATCGAATTAGCAACCCTGAGGTAGGACCAAATAGGACCTCCAAGTCCATAAGTTATGGACTTGGAGGTCCTATTTGGTCCTACCTCAGGGTTGCTGATTCGATGTGGGCCTACCTTAGGCCTCAGTTGCATGAATTTAAGATAATAATAATAATAATATAATAACATATAGTTAGTTATAGTTAGTGATATTTCCTATGTGTCCAGACTTTAGGGACACCCTGTATAGTAGACAAATGTGTAAAACGTTGCATATCAGTTGAAACATTGTTAAAGAAAAGTATTATATGCGCGAGAAGACACTAACAAATGTTACGGAAGAGAAAGATTTAGGTATTATTGTTGCCGACACTCTTAAACCGAGTAAGGAATACATCGAAGCGGTTAGAAAAGCAAATAGAATCTTAGGATTTATTGGTAGATCATTTGAATTTAAGTCGGAGAAAACAATGCTAATATTATATATTTCCTTAGTACGTCTCCACCTGGAATACTGCGTTCAGTTCCGGTCTCCATATTTATGGCAGGACATACACAGAATAGAGAGAGTGCAGCGACGGACTACAAAGATGATTCCCAGACTTGGAAACAAATCATACGCTGCCCGTTTAGAAACGTTCAATTTATTCTCACTCGTGAATAGGTGGATTTGAGGAGATTTAATCCAGGTGTTTAAAATGATTAAAAGTTTTGATAACGTCTGGACCGAAAAACATTTCACCTTCAGAAATGCAGATTAGAACTCGCGGTCATGGTCTGAAATTAGTCGGTGAACATTTCAGTTCCAATAAAGATAAGCATTTTTTTTCTTCAATCGTATAGTTAATTTGTGGAATGGATTGCCAGCCAGCGTAGTCCAAAGTAATTCAGTCAAGTCCTTTGAAAAGAAACTAGATGCTTATTTTGCTTTAAGCCCCCAGTTAGAAGCATTTTTTAGTGCATAAATGTAGTGTAGAATTTTCAATCGTATTCTCACCACTTTGCTTTAAAATTTTCACTTATCTCTAAATTTCCCTCCTTTCTTTCAACCTCCGTTCTTTGCTCTGCTTTAAAATTTTTACTTGTCTTTAAATTTTTTCCATCTTTTAACCTTCTTCCTTAAACAGACGGCCTCGTAGGGACCAGCAGGTCTGTTGTTGTTTGGTATCCTTTGTATTCCTTTGTATTCCTTCGTGAAATTTCCCTTTGACTTTCGTCTGCTTCCTAAAGTCCACCAATATTTCGATCTTTGTAAAATCTGTCATTTGTCGAGAACCTCTGCCACGGAGTATTGTGAAACACATACTGTCTTTGATAGTTACCTTATCTTAACAATTGGTTTCAGTAGATTATATTCTTTTTAAAGAAGTTTATGGACAATATACTTTTGTCAACTTTGTCTATAAACTTCCGAGCAGGTCTTTTGAGGATTCTTTATATACGGCTGCAAATCATTTACGTCATCAATCTTCAACTGTGTAAACAAAACGGGTTGAAGAAATCTTGAATTTTGTGTATTTTTAAAGTTCGACTTTTAGTTTCGTTATTAACGAGTGTCTTGTTTACAAATATATATGAAAGATAAAGGTCTTATGTTACTGAACATATCATTTTAATAATTACTCGGTTTAAGTACATCAACGAGGGCCGAACTGTTGGGTGGTTTGGCGTTTGAAAAATTCTTATTTTTCGCTGTTTCCTAGTTAAACTAATCATCTCTTCAAAGTCCTTGAGATTTTTTTTATTAAATTTTCTGCCGACTGATACCCATTATGATTTTCCATGTAAAGTCCTTCTAATTATAAAGCTTGTTAAACCGAAGCCTACGAAAGATTAGGCTCTCTCCAAAGTTAATTTCTCACAAAAAAAGTTAGACCTTGTATTTAATTAAAAAAATAATTTGTTAATGATATGTTTTATTTACTCTTTAATTTCGTTTAATCTACGTTATTTGTACTCATTTCTATTCTTTTACACCGATTTAGAATTCTATATATAACAGCATTTTACAGCTTGACGAGCACGGACACAGGGTCCGAGGCAAACATTTTAAACGAAAGAAAAACGTAATGAGGAGCCGGTTTCACTTTTTATGAGTTTATTTAACTTATTAATTCGGAAACAAATGACGCGGAGAGGCGGACTGAATTTACGCTGCTGCACTTTAATATACGCGAAGAAAGAACTCTCGACAGTATTTGTTTGTTATAATTCGGTTAAAACTACATTTTTAATGACAAATGCGGGACATAATGTCCTACCTAGAACAATACTGGGGCCACAGCGCCTTGTGTGTCTTAAACCATAATGGATATACTGTGTATATATGTAGTCTTGGGGATTACTCTTGTGAAAATGCCTACGCTTCTAACCTCCAGTGAGTAGCTAAATAGGTATATACGTTTTTAAATAAGGGTGAATCAGGCAGTTTTTATCAAGTAATTTCAACGTACAAAATTCATTTTTATAAAATTGCAAGCCGCGCCTTCAGCTCCGTAGGTCTTGTGATCACTTCATGATCTTTAACGGCACTCATCTTGATAGATCCTACCCAAACGGGTGACTGAGCGAGAGACGTTAGCTCCACCCACTTTACGCGAGTCATCCAATCATAACAGGCAACTGAGCAAAAGAGATATTTGTTACTCCGCTCAACTCCGCGCAAAGATTTTTATTTATAGATAGATGTATTCAATTTGTAATTTCTTAATTAATTAATCTTCTATACTATAAAAAGGCAGTCCTATTTGTCTGTAAACACCATGTATTTACTGTTAAGCGATTCTGAACATGGAAATAAATGCATTTTGCTTTATTTCAACTTTTTACTCCAGCGTGTTAAGATTTTCATTGCTGCGTTCTTTTTTGTAGTTTTATTGACCGAATAATTGAACCGAACCCATTGTATCAAGATTTGTGAAGCTTAAGATTTTCATGGATGCGTTCTTTTCTATAGTTTTATTGACCGAATAATTGACTCCCGAGTAATTGGGGACCGTAGGCCCCAGCACTGCAGGTCTAGCTAAATGAGCCCGTAGGGTCCACTTTAGCTAGTATCTTTAAAAATTGCAGTAATATAATCATGCAACTCGGACGGAGGATATTTTTCCAGTCAACCAAAGATCTACAGATCTACAGAAGCTAAGGCTAACAAAGACCCTAAGATCCACTCTAAGGTTAGCCCGAAAGAAAGGAAAGAGGAGGGGGTTAAAAGAGGAGAATAAGGGGTTAAGTAGCAAAACCTATAATTCTTGAGTTAAAATTCATTCAGAAAAAGAGAAAGAAAGACTCCCCATCATCATCCGCCGGACACTGCCGACAAATCGGAAAAATAGTCGAAGAGAATAGGAAAGGGGTGAAAGATGAAAAGAAGTAAAATAAGAACGTTTACAAACCATGCAAACACGGTCTTAACTCACTGTCATACCATGCAAACTACAGACATGCAAGTAAAAAGAGTTACAGACATGCAAGTAAGGAGAGGATAAGAAAAAATTAAAGTAGGTAAAGTAAAACAAAAAGTGGGTTAGTTTACGCTACGAGCTACATCTACGTTGTGTTAGTCTAATTTTTTTTTTTAATAATAATTTCATTGCTGGCATCACACGCTGGCATGTCACAAGCTGGCATTATCGTCAACAGACTCATCCTCGACCACCATCCCCGGAGCGCCTGTTGCTAATTGTTTTTTTATTTTAAACGTTAATATTTTTAAAATGCCTATCCAGACGGTTCTTAAACACATTAACACTGGTAGAGTTCACGACGGGAGCGGGAAGATTATTCCATTTATCACTTACTTTAAACGTAAAGAAGTTTTTAGCGATATTAGTAATGAAACGTCTGCCACGCAACTTAAATCCGTTATTACGAGTATTGCTATTATCGAACGTGAACAGTTTGTCAAAATTTACGTTATCGATTTTATTAACAATTTTGAAAACTTCAATAAGCTCCCCACTTAATCTCCTTGTTTCGAGTGAATGCAAGTCTAACTCTTTAATCCTATCTTCATAAGGCTTGTTGCGCAATGACGGAATTAGTTTCGTGGCACGAAGCTGAACCCTTTCTAACCTATCAATATCCTCAAGCAAATACGGGCACTAAAACTGAACGGCATATTCTAAATGAGGCCTGACTAGGGACTTGTAATGGGGCAATATAATATTCTTCGATTTAAATTCGAAATTACGCGCTATGAAGCCTAACATCCTATTAGCTTTTGCACAAGACTCCAGGCACTGGTTCCTAACTTTTAAATCCTTAGATACGCGTACGCCTAAATCTACTTCCTCGTCAACGCTCGCTAACTCTCTATCATCGATCGTGTACGTGTATTTATTATTACGAGAACCTATATGCAAAACTTTACATATGTCAACGTTAAATTGCATCTGCCACTTATCCGTCCGCTCCATTAGCCTATTTACATCGTCTTGGAGCCTATTTCTATCGTCCTCGTTAACAACCTTACCGTTTATTTTAGTATCGTCTGCGAATTTTGACAAGTTACTAGTCAATCCTACATCTACGTCGTTAATGTAGATTACGAATAGCAATGGGCCTAACACTGAACCCTGTGGGACACCGCTACCTACATCCAACCATCCCAATTCACTACCATTAACAACGACCCTCTGTCTCCTAGCACGAAGCCATTCCTCTATCCGCATATACCGTGCGCTTTAACCTTCGCAATTAATCTTTTATGCGGAACTGTATCGAACGTTTTTTTAAAAATCTAAATAAAAAAGGTCAGCCGCCCTATGCCTATCGTATTCGCGCAATATTTCGTTATAAAATTCGAACAAATTAGTTAAACAAGATCTACGGCGTCGAAACCCATGCTGACTACTATCTATTAATCAAATCGCGACTTTCTAAGTGATTGAAGATACGATCTCTAAATACGGATTCCAGAAGTTTACTGACACTTGACGTTAAACTAATGGGCCTATAATTGCTAGCTACTGTGCGGTCGCCTTTTTTAAAAATGGGCGTGACGTTAGCTAATTTGAAGTCTTCAGGAATAATCCCCGTTTCCAGTGATTGATTAAAAATTTTTGTTAACGGGCCTACGATAACGTCTTTCAAATCTTTCAGGTGTCTAGGATAAAACGCATCAGGGCCTGGAGCCTTGCTAACTTTTAGCCTATCGATATAATGCGAAATCTTACCCTCGTAAACGGTTATTTCATCCAAAATAGTCTCGCTGCTAAATGGAACGATATCGTCCACATCGGGGACATTATTGACGTCTTCTACGGTAAAAACTGTCGCAAAAATGTTATTAAAAATACCCGCCATCGCCTGAGCGTCGGAAGCCAAAGCGCCATTAGCGTCCACGAGAGGGCCTATGTTATCTTTTATCGGCCTACGATTATTGACGTACTCGAAAATTTTTTTTGGACTATGTTTACTATCCGCAGCTATAAGTATCTCTAAATTACGCTTAGCATTCCTAACTGATCTTTTAACCAGACGTCGAAGCTCGATATATCTATTAACGTTAGCTACCGTGCCATTGCTTTTATTAAGTCTATACGCTCTGTTCCGCTCGTTTATGAACTCACCTATTTCCCTAGTCCACCACTTGGGCCTACCATGATTTCTAGCGCGCTTGTGCCTACGAGGAATAAACTCCCTTTCTATATTCAAGAAACTATCTTTAAACGCCTCCCAATGCAAATTTGTGTCATTACCCATAAATAAGTTATCCCAGTCCACTACTCGGATCCTATCCGCAAAACTATCAAAATTGGCCCTACGAAAATCGGGGACTTCTATTACGTTACTATCCTTAGTGTTTTCTGTCAATAACTTAAACCTAATAATTTGATGATCACTACATCCCAAACTCTCGCCTACTTCTAAACCTTCGACTATATTTTCGCCGTTCGTCATCACCACGTCTAAAATATTGTCACCGCGTCTTTGTTCGGTAACCATCTGTCGTAAAAAGTTATCTCCCATGAACTCAATCAATCTCAAACCATCCTCGTTACCAGTAAAAGTCTCGTAATTAACGTTAGGGCAGTTAAAGTCTCCGACAACTATACTATTCCGATTATCAATAAAGTTACCAAGAAGTGTGTAAAATCTATCATAGTATCAGTATCGAGGGGTTGAACGGGAGGTCTATAAACAACAACAAAATTGAAATTAAGACTACGCGCCGTAACTTCAACGCATCGCATTAATTGCTACCGGAAAATCTATCTTAACCTCGATAGCTCTAAGGGAATCACGAATGTATGGGTAAGGTAGCTTTTGAGAGACAGAGAAGACTACTTACAGGTAAACTCAACGTGAAGCTGAAGAAAAGGTTAGTAAAAAACTTGATATGAAGTCTGGTACTGTATGGAGCAGAAACATGAACACTGAAAACAACTGAAAAGAAACTCCTGGAAAGTTTTGAAATGTGGATTTGGAGAAGAATGCTAAAGATAAGCTGGAGGGAACACCAAAGTAATGAGGAAGCACTGCAACAGGTGAGAGAAGAAAGAAGACTCATTAAGATGATAAGAGAAAGGCTGAAGAAATGGATCGGACATGTGTTGAGAGGAGAAGGATTGTTGAAGGAGGTGATAGAGAGTAGATATGAAGGTAGAAGAGCCGAGGGGGAAGGAAAAGGAAAGCAATGGTGGCTGATTTGAAGGCAGGCAGGGGTTATCATGAGATGAAAAGGATAGCTCAGGATAGAACACTTTGGCGGGACACATGAATTGAAACCTGTCTGATAGGCAGAACACGATGGATGGATGGATGGATGTTACGGCCAAATTTTACGTCCATTCTTCCACAATTAGAAGATCAAATATAAAGAAGATATTCGGTTTTAGGGAAATTAAAAAACTTGTGCTTTTGTGGAAGTTTCTACACTGTTACAGAGTACCACGGCACACTTTAAAGTCATTTTGCATTTAATTTACAATATACAACTTTAATTAACTTTGAATGCTTTGAATAGGAGACTCCACTAGGTTTTTATTTATAATTGAGTCATTACATCATCAACTTCAGCATTCGTCGGCCAGACTCTGTACTGAATGGACGCATTTCCTGAGCTCTCTGATATTGCTTCTACTTTTGGATATTGCTAATAACTTTACTTTTGGAAAGTACAGCAAAACGCCGCCACCAATCCTATGTAATCTATCATTAGTAAAGAGTTTAAAACCCGGTATATCAAGTTCCCCCAACAAGTCCGAGTCACGATATTTAACCACGTTTCAGTGATAGCAACTATATCGTAGTTGCCAGAATAAATTATCGCCTTAAATTCGTTTAATTTATTTTTAATACTACGCGCGTTACAATAAAAAACGTTTAAGTTATTTTTTACCATGGGTTGGCGTTTTAAACTATTTTTCACGTCGGCCCGCGTTTCCCGGACCTACAACATTTAAAAAAGGCTTCGAAATATACAGCTTTCGAACGTTTCGTCAATTAACCTACCTAGCCTAGCATTACCTATTTCATTAAAATGCACCCGATCTTTTATAAAAAGGGTAGGATCACTGAATTCTGACCACAGCTTCACGAAAGGTACATTTTCCTCAGCACAAATCTCTTCTAATTTCGTATTCAAGAATATGTTTTTGACGTAATCCTAAGACCCAAACCGTGCCTAGGGGTAATACCTAGAACTAAAGACCTGTCTGACCTCGCCTTCAGGGACCTAATCAACCCCCTATATCTCTCCAAAAGGTCAAGCACTCTCGTATCGGGCCTATACGAGTCGTTGGCCCCTACCATCGTCACTAACATCGAGTGACGGGAGGCAACATCAATCCTATCCACTTCGTCTCTAATTCTGTCAACCCTGGCCCATGGGAGACAGACCCTCCTCCTCTTGGTTGGATTCCATTCAACGAACTCTGTGCCCATATGGCGCACTAAAGAGTCCCCAATTAAAATAGTTTCCCCTCGTTCACCTCCCTTTCCAAATGGGCGAAAGGGTTCGAAACCTCGATAGGGGGGGGGGATTCCTATCACATAAAGTACGTGGCGTAGCTCCACCCTTAACTTCTCTAAATCCATCGCCATCTACTAATCTCGGACCAACCTTAACCCCTTCCTCAACTCTATCCAACCTTCCCGATAAGCTACCTAAACTAGAAACTTGGTTACGCACCTCACTCTTCAAATTACTAACGTCTTCAACGTTAGTACTGGTTCGGCTTTCGTTAACTGTAGCCCTACCCTTGCCCTCATCAAGGGTTGCAAGTCTTTCCGTTACCTCAGGTACACTACGTTTTATGTCAACTATTTCCTCCCTTAAATCGCAAAAGAAACAAACCGATCTCTCGGTAATCGCCATAGGACCGCCGTTATAATCCTTAAAATCCATATACCACCGGTTTACCCCACACCTAACACACGACGCTTTCTGCGACGGCATCGCGCAAGTTAAATTAGTTTATAACCGTCACAAATTTAAGTTAAATTAAGCCGGCACGCTATGAAAACTTCTAAATCGCTAAAAACCACTAATATTCAATTACTTAACTATAACAATGTGAATATAAACGCAAGTATAAAAATTCAAAACTTTCCAAAAGTAAAGTTATTGGCAACAGCCAAAAGTAAAGTTATTGGCAACAGCCAAAAGTAGAAGCAATATCAGAGAGCTCAGGAAATGCGTCCGTTCAGTACAGAGTCTGGCTGACGAATGCTGGAAATTGATGATGTTATGACTCAATTGTAAATAAAAAACTAATGGAGTCTCATATTCAAAGCATTCAAAGTTAATTAAAGTTGTATATTGTAAATTAAATGCAAAATGACTTTAAAGTGTGCCGTGGTACTCTGTAACAATGTAGAAACTTCCAAAAAAAGGACAAGTTTTTTTTACTTCCCTAAAACAGAATATCTTTTTTTATATTTGATCGTCTAATTGTGGAAGAATGGACCTAAAAATTGGCCGTAACATCCATCCATCGTGTTCTGCCTATCAGGCAGGTTCAACTCATGTGTCCGCCAAAGTGTTCTATCCTGAGCTACCCTTTTCATCTCATGATAGCTCCTGCCTGCCTTCAAATCATCCAGCATTGCTTTCCTTTTCCTTCCCCTCGGCCTTCTACCTTCATATCTACTCTCTATCACCTCCTTCAACAATCCTTCTCCTCTCAACACATGTCCGATCCATTTCTTCAGCCTTTCTCTTATCACCTTAATGAGTCTTCTTTCCTCCCTCACCTGTTGCAGTGCTTCCTCATTACTTTGGTGTTCCCTCCAGCTTATCTTTAGCATTCTTCTCCAAATCCACATTTCAAAACTTTCCAGGAGTTTCTTTTTAGTTGTTTTCAGTGTCCATGTTTCTGCTCCATACAGTACCACACTCCATATCAAGCTTTTCACTAACTTTTTCTTCAGATTCAAGTTGAGTTTACCTGTAAGTAGTCTTATCTGTCTCTCAAAAGCTACCTTACCCATACCAATTCTAGATCTTACTTCTTTATTGCAATCTCCATTGTTGGTCAATAAACTTCCCAGATATTTAAACTGCTCAGCTTCTTCTAAGGTCCGATTTCCTATCGTTAGGTTCATTTGAGCTCCTTTCCTTCTTGCAGTTTTCATTACCTTTGTCTTAGTCTCATTAATTCTCATTCCGAATTCTTCCGTCGTTGTTGGCAAGCTATTGACCATTCTTTGCAGTCCTTCCTCAGTACTACAAATAAATGCCTTGTCATCTACAAACCTTACAGATTTGACCAATTTACCTCCCACTCTGATTTCCTCTTCCAGATCTGAGAGTGCTTCTATTATCATTGCTTCCGCATAGATGTTAAATAACACCCCTCTCCCAACCAATCCAGGCCCCGATTCTCCTCCTGCAACTCTAACATTCCAGTCTGGCCAAGATATAGATTTTTTATCAGCCTACGGTCCCTCCAGTCAACATTAATATTCTTCAATATTTCCATTAGTTTCCTCCACTGGACTCTGTCAAAAGCTTTTTCAAAGTCAATAAAACAAACAAACATTTCCTGATCATGTTGCAGCACTCCCTCTCCCATCATTCTCATAATACCAATAGCTTCCCTTGTTCCGCATTTTGACCTAAATCCAAACTGGTCCTCTCCAATGTACTGCTCAGCTCTGTTCGTTAGTCTTCTGGTTAGTATCCTTAGCATTATTTTTGATACATGGCTGACCAAGCCTATGGTTCGAAATTCTGAACACTTGGTGGCTCTCGGTTTCTTGGGGATAGTATTCATAGAGACTCTCATGAAGTCAGCAGGCCAGTCTCCACTTTCATATATGTTTCTGCACAATATATTCACCTCCTTTCTAGCATCACCTTCAAGACTTTTCATTAGTTCTGCTGGTACATCATCTGGTCCTGGGGCCTTGCCATTTCTTAGGTATTTTACAGCCATCTCTACTTCTCTTTCCAATATGTCCGGTCCCATACAATCTACTTCCACCATATCTGCTTCCTCCATTTCGATGTTATTAGGTTTGTTCTCTTTATTATACAGTTCTTCAATATGCTCAGTCCATCTCTTCCTTATATCTTCTGGTCTTTTCAGTTTTTATCCATTTCTCCCCTCTATTTCTCGCACTCCCAAGCTACTTCTTTTCCATCTATTTATGTCCTTAACTTTTGGTACATTAAATCAGTTCTTCTTTCCTTTCTAATTCCTCCATTTCCCTGCACTACTCTTCAAGCCACATCTCTCTGCTTATCAGTTTCTCTTCTCAGTTCGTTACTCAACTGTCTGTATCGTTGTCTCCCTTCTTCTGTATTTATACGTAATAAGCATTTTAATGAGTTATTTATAGGCCAGATTTTGTAGGTAACTGACATTTATTTTGTTCCTACTGTAGATCTTCATTACAGTCAATTTGAGATGTACTAAATGAATTAGTTTTATCAGGATTGGTAATATATATACTGTTTATAAATTTTAGGGCTAAGCCTGGCTAAACTCTGGATACTAATGCATAGCTAATGGCTTGTAACTAGACCTAATTATTAAGATATTATGTAAGCTGCTTACGCGTATTTTTTTAAATATCTAGTATGACGTAAGCTACATAATTATTAATACGCTAGTCTACTTAATCTACTTAATCTTTGGTCAGACTAACACAAATTATGGACGTATGTATACGATGTGATCTACAGATTATATATATATATTAGGGTGTCACTAGGTAATAGGGGGAAAATTAAACGATGGATATTTTCCTATGACACCCCCTAAAATTGTTCCATTTGGTGTAAAACATACGGAAGAGAATTTGGTCCTGATTGGTCATCATTTAAAGGTCGCCCTCGTCACTGAAAACAAGACCCATTGTTGACGTCAACAAGCTGTTCAGTGTTCACAGCTTGGGCCGAACAGATAATAAAAAACAAGGCAATTTGTGAAATAACGAAAGTAAGACACTTAAAAACGCAAAGAATACAAACAGTTTATTATATAATCAAAATAGAGACATAATTTGGCGAATAATGGTACAAAATGGAGAAGCAACAAAAGCAAAACTTTGAGAAATAAAATACATATACAGTAGCAGAATAATTGGTGCTCATCGCTGATGAGTGATTAGTTCTTTCGCGTCCTCACTAATGCTGATTTGTTCGGAGCTTGTTGCTTTCTGTGGTCAGTGACAACTTGAACGAGGAACTGGAGCTGTTCTTCTTTCACTGTCAACTTTCCGTTCAGCTCCTTCACCAGAGCCACGGCCGTTTCTGCTCTGTCGTTCACCACTGCAAGTTTGGAGACCACATCCCGAGCTTGCACGTATTCAGAGTTTGACGTCCATGAACTGGGATGGTGGAGCAGAAAGCAATCTGGCAACTGAAGTTTTGAGAAGAATCCTCGGGTGTTCTTTGTGATCAGTTGCTCCATCCTTTGCTGTCACTGAGGAACATAGTATCAAGAACCAAAGGTCGTTTGGCGGCATGTGAGGGGCTTCTTGATCTAACGCTGCAACCATGCTGCACTTCACTTCCTCGATATCCTCTCAATCAAAGAACGCCAGACCCTGCCTCCTCCGAATGGTACCACAGGTGCGCAGACAGCTTCTTGGTGGTACCATCAGAGATCTTCTTGTGCGGGTATCGAAGGAGCGTCCTCATCAATTCCAATCATTCAGCGGAGCTTCGATGGACAGATGAGCTGTTGCCCACGCTTTCATGTAAACTAGAACAGAAAAGAGGCAGATATCTCGAATTCCGCGTTCCTCAGTGTTCGTCAGTTTAAACTGTCTTCGGAAGAGCAGATCTTGATGGCATAGAGCCCCTTAGCCATCCATCTCGCCCGGTGCATAGCACCAGGGGCGCGGAAGTTTAGTCCCTTGTATGGAACTCCTCCAAGAAATGACGGAAAGATCGAGGAATTCCTGATAGTCATCACGAACTTGAAGTGCTTGTGATTTTGCAAACTCAATGAGCTCCGTTCTATGCTTAAAATAGCTGCTTTGGTGAACGCAATCTGTGTCCGCAGTTTGGAACTGTTGCTGGTCAATGCGGGTCCAATAATCATGGAAGCGCTTGAAAAGCAGAATTTCTGGACCGGTAGATACTGAATCTAGCGATGCTGCGAATGCCGCCTGTAGCACCAACTCCAGTACATGGTGTCTGCACGCGCAGTGTAACAGGTCACGTCCAACTTTTTCTTCCAGAAGAACACAAGTTCCTCCACGGTGGCCTGTGTTTGTCGCGGTTGTGTCGAAACACATAGATTTGACATGATCGGTCCTCCCATTCATTCAGGCAATCTATGATGGCATTTGTTTTGTGCCAGCGCGGGTTCCTGACAGAAGTTTTGGCACCCCGAGGAGCTGCTCTGTCCCGGAGCCAGATACAAGAATAGGTAAGCGGTCAACATATTCTCGTGACGTCAGATCTTGCATGAGTTTTCCGTCCCAGTGAACAGTCAACGGACTATTGCCTTGGAACTCGCTCTTCAGTTGCCGAGCCTTAAGGGTACGGAATTTTTCACGCTGACGATGAATGGATCCACGATTGATGTTGTAGTCGCTAGCATCATGCCCTAAGCTGGAAGCTGCCTCAAACAGCAGATATGTGGCCTTTCTTAACGAGAGTTGCGTGCGATCAAGCGCTGCCGCCAATTCCGATGTCATGATGTTCTTCGTTGCTCTTTGGTTAGACTCTAACGAACCACCACATGCTCCTTTTTCTTCGCTATCATCTGAGCTGGAGGATGAGGACTCCAAAACCGCTTCGTTGGATACTGCCTCCATTTCAGCTGCTGATCGCTTTCTTCGTTTCTCCTCTTCCTCCCGACGTCGAGTACAATCTTTGACTTGGCGCTGATGGGTCATGTCCAAACCTGCCATTGAACCTGGCAGTGTGTCTCGAGTCTGGTTGGAATGTGAGCTTTCTCCCAGAGGACATCACTGCTCGAAGTGACTTCCTCAACGCGTCACGTATTGTCATTTTCTTTTCATGGTGAAGGTAAAGTAACCGAATGCTTGCCTGTAGGAAGGAAGCTTGCATCCTTTCACCTCATCAACCGCTGCCCCTAATAGGTATATACACTTCCGGGTTTCCATCACCAGAAATCACGTAGCTGAAATGAGAAACGGTGAATCGTTAAGTATTGTTCACTTTATTTCTCAGATATTCAGACACACACAGATACACACACACACATATATAGAGATATATAGATATCTAATGAACGATTATGGAGACGCCGCGCAAGCATTAACTTTGAAAGGCGGGGGCGACCTTTTATAGTTATTCAAATAAAAAGATTTTTCAGTCACCATGTTTTTTTACAATGGAATAGTTCGCGGGGTGTCAGCATGAAAATTTCAAACTTTGCATTTAAGTGACACCCTAATATATATATATATAAATATATATATATATATATATATATACAAACTCAGAATGGTTCCCTGAGAACATTATATGTTAAACACAGACCGTGCATGGAACAAGGAACTCTTCTGGAAAATTAAATCCACTATCTATAGTCCGAATAAGTAATGGTAAATGACAAATACCATAGTTTTTTTCCTTTTTCATGATTTTAGCCCGACGTGGGCAACGGGTCTCTCGCAAAGAGATCCCATAAATATAGCTTCCCTCACCAGCTATCTGCAAAGCAGACAGGATCCAGCTTTGGACGTGGATCTAGGGTTTAAAGCAAACCTAGATCCCTACACTCAGAACCTCTATATAAGTAAAAGACTCGTTGCATTCACGTCGTGTTGAATAAATCAAAGAAAAGGGGGTAACTATTGTATTTTTAGCCAAAAAAACCAAAACTTAAACCTCAACCGGGACATTGAGCGTCCACTTTTCAAGGCACGAAACACGTCCGTTTAGTATACACAAACTCAGAATGGTTCCCTGAGAACATTATGTTAAACACAGACCGTGCATGGAACAAGGAACTCTTCTGGGAAAATTAAATCCACTATAGTCCGAATAAGTAATGGTAAATGACAAATACCATAGTTTTTTTCCTTTTTCATGATTTTAGCCCGACGTGGGCAACGGGTCTCTCGCAAAGAGATCCCATAAATATAGCTTCCCTCACCAGCTATCTGCAAAGCAGACAGGATCCAGCTTTGGGACGTGGATCTAGGGTTTAAAGCAAACCTAGATCCCTACACTCAGAACCTCTATATAAGTAAAAGACTCGTTGCATTCACGTCGTGTTGAATAAATCAAAGAAAAAGGGGGTAACTATTGTATTTTTAGCCAAAAAAACCAAAACTTAAACCTCAACCGGACATTGAGCGTCCACTTTTCAAGGCACGAAACACGTCCGTTTAGTATACACAAACTCAGAATGGTTCCCTGAGAACATTATATGTTAAACACAGACCGTGCATGGAACAAGGAACTCTTCTGGGAAAATTAAATCCACTATAGTCCGAATAAGTAATGGTAAATGACAAATACCATAGTTTTTTTCCTTTTTCATGATTTAGCCCGACGTGGGCAACGGGTCTCTCGCAAAGAGATCCCATAAATATAGCTTCCCTCACCAGCTATCTGCAAAGCAGACAGGATCCAGCTTTGGGACGTGGATCTAGGGTTTAAAGCAAACCTAGATCCCTACACTCAGAACCTCTATATAAGTAAAAGACTCGTTGCATTCACGTCGTGTTGAATAAATCAAAGAAAAGGGGGTAACTATTGTATTTTTAGCCAAAAAACCAAAACTTAAACCTCAACCGGGACATTGAGCGTCCACTTTTCAAGGCACGAAACACGTCCGTTTAGTATACACAAACTCAGAATGGTTCCCTGAGAACATTATATGTTAAACACAGACCGTGCATGGAACAAGGAACTCTTCTGGGAAAATTAAATCCACTATAGTCCGAATAAGTAATGGTAAATGACAAATACCATAGTTTTTTTCCTTTTCATGATTTTAGCCCGACGTGGGCAACGGGTCTCTCGCTGGATCCTGTCTGCTTTGCAGATAGCTGGTGAGGGAAGCTATATTTATGGGATCTCTTTGCGAGAGACCCGTTGCCCACGTCGGGCTAAAATCATGAAAAAGGAAAAAAACTATGGTATTTGTCATTTACCATTACTTATTCGGACTATAGTGGATTTAATTTTCCCAGAAGAGTTCCTTGTTCCATGCACGGTCTGTGTTTAACATATAATGTTCTCAGGGAACCATTCTGAGTTTGTGTATACTAAACGGACGTGTTTCGTGCCTTGAAAAGTGGACGCTCAATGTCCCGGTTGAGGTTTAAGTTTTGGTTTTTTTGGCTAAAAATACAATAGTTACCCCTTTTTTTGATTTATTCAACACGACGTGAATGCAACGAGTCTTTTACTTATATAGAGGTTCTGAGTGTAGGGATCTAGGTTTGCTTTAAACCCTAGATCACGTCCCAAAGCTGGATCCTGTCTGCTTTGCAGATAGCTGGTGAGGGAAGCTATATTTATGGGATCTCTTTGCGAGAGACCCGTTGCCCACGTCGGGCTAAAATCATGAAAAAGGAAAAAAACTATGGTATTTGTCATTTACCATTACTTATTCGGACTATAGTGGATTTAATTTCCCAGAAGAGTTCCTTGTTCCATGCACGGTCTGTGTTTAACATATAATGTTCTCAGGGAACCATTCTGAGTTTGTGTATACTAAACGGACGTGTTTCGTGCCTTGAAAAGTGGACGCTCAATGTCCCGGTTGAGGTTTAAGTTTTGGTTTTTTTGGCTAAAAATACAATAGTTACCCCCTTTTTCTTTGATTTATTCAACACGACGTGAATGCAACGAGTCTTTTACTTATATAGAGGTTCTGAGTGTAGGGATCTAGGTTTGCTTTAAACCCTAGATCCACGTCCCAAAGCTGGATCCTGTCTGCTTTGCAGATAGCTGGTGAGGGAAGCTATATTTATGGATCTCTTTGCGAGAGACCCGTTGCCACGTCGGGCTAAAATCATGAAAAAAGGAAAAAAACTATGGTATTTGTCATTTACCATTACTTATTCGGACTATAGTGGATTTAATTTTCCCAGAAGAGTTCCTTGTTCCATGCACGGTCTGTGTTTAACATATAATGTTCTCAGGGAACCATTCTGAGTTTGTGTATACTAAACGGACGTGTTTCGTGCCTTGAAAAGTGGACGCTCAATGTCCCGGTTGAGGTTTAAGTTTTGGTTTTTTTGGCTAAAAATACAATAGTTACCCCCTTTTTCTTTGATTTATTCAACACGACGTGAATGCAACGAGTCTTTTACTTATATAGAGGTTCTGAGTGTAGGGATCTAGGTTTGCTTTAAACCCTAGATCCACGTCCCAAAGCTGGATCCTGTCTGCTTTGCAGATAGCTGGTGAGGGAAGCTATATTTATGGGATCTCTTTGCGAGAGACCCGTTGCCCACGTCGGGCTAAAATCATGAAAAAGGAAAAAAACTATGGTATTTGTCATTTACCATTACTTATTCGGACTATAGTGGATTTAATTTTCCCAGAAGAGTTCCTTGTTCCATGCACGGTCTGTGTTTAACATATATATATATATATAGAGTATAGCAACAATGAGGGACAAAGAAAACGGGGGAGTGATAACTCTGAGGAAACTGAGTCAATAGTCACTGAGTGACCGAGCAGCTGCTCGTTGACTCAATCAGATTTTCGCACAGGCTGAAAATGCTGGAAGCCCAATACTGTACAGGGTGTCCACAATGTCTTGTCACCCCAGTAAAATACTAACTGACTTTCGTTTTTCTTTCAGACCCATTTGAAATGAGTGATAGCAGCAACTTTACGATTGAACAACGATTTAATACGATTTAACACATTACATTTAACTCCGTTTGAAATAATCACTAATATTCATTAATAAATTTTATATCAGAATTCAACACTACATTTCCTTGACAAATATGTGCGTATTTTCCATAATATGTAAACGATAACCAGTTTGTAGAAAGGTTAACATAAAAAGGTTATGAATTTTCTGAATTGGATCTACTGTATGTAACTAAGCTATGTTTTTGGCATTCGCATGATGCGTTTATATTAGACGATGTTTATTAGTAATCGCTGTGGTTCCTTTTAACACAGCTTTGGAGAGGGCTTAATCTATCGTAGAATTAGGTTTGAGAAGCTCTATAATTGGAAAGACTTTACATGGAAATTTATAATGGTTACCAGTCGAAAGGAAAATTAATAAGGAAAACATCTCAGGAACTTAGGATAAGAAATGAGTAGTCTAGCTCGGAAATATAGAAATCTAAGAATTTTTAAGCCGTCAAAATCACCCTACAGTTCGCGAGCCTCGCTGGTACGCTTAAATTTAAGTAATTATTAAAATGATATAATCAGTAACATAATATAAGGAATTTAATTAACATATTTGAAAACCAAAGTCAAGCGTTTATTATGAAACTAAAAATCGAGCTTTAAAAATGCACAAAATTCACGATTTCGTCCACTCACTTTGTTGGAACGCAGTTGAATATTGATGGCAGTTTAGTCCGAAGCCTTACTTCAGACAATAATATTTATTTATTTATACCTTCTGAATAAATGTTATTCTTACACGCAAAAATAAGTGAAGAGGGAGATATTCGGGAACTGTACATATTTTGTCAGTATGATATTCTGTCGATATTATTATTATTATTACCTTAACTTAACCTAACCTACTCTAACCATCAGGGTACTTGGCGATAAAATGTCTTGTAGACGGTCAGGATGGTGTAAAACTCTTCCAGACTAGTTTTATGTTTGTGGGCGAATAGACTTTCTATCGACGGGAAATTTCATCGATACTAATAACCTAACATAGTTTGACCTAACTTAACCAACCTAACATAGTCTGACCTAACCTAACCAACCCTAACTTAATCTAACCTAACCTAATCCGCCGGGATTAATGTCATTTTTGTATTAAAATATAACGTTAAAATTAGAGAGATGTATTTTGGCAAAGAAGAATTATGGTTTTAAAGCCAGAAGAAAATTATTATTAGTATTAGTTTGCTGTTCTTCTCGAGTTTTCCCCCCCACATTCTGTTCTTTCATTTCTCCGAAAACTTTTAACAAAAAATGAATTTCATGTGAAAATTACTACTTTCTTGAAATAAAAAATATTCGCCTCATTAAAGTTCTTTCAAAACAGTATTAACTAATATATACTAGTGGTGGACCGGATATCGGCATCCGCATCATTTTTAACATCCGCATCCGCACTTCTGACTGCGGATGTTATGCGGATATTACCTCTAATAAATTATGCAATTTACAATTAAATTAACTTATAAAGTAGCTTATAAGGCCCAGTCATGCACATTTCATGTAAAGTATTAATTATTAATGAACAAACAAATATACTTATAAACCTCAAATATAAATACCTGGTAACACAGAAAATTGAATGAAACTTGTTTCATTCAATTTTCTGTGGCTGAAACTCTTGAGAAAGTTATTATTTTTATCATAATGAAAACATTAATATTGATTTTAATTCTTATGCATTGCCTGCCATAATAGTGATATCACGAAATTTGAAAAATTATGTCATATATTCATAATTCTATATTATATTCATAGATTAACTAAGTATCCGCATCCGCATCCGCGGATATTGAAATTAAAGATCCGCATCCGCAGATGTTGAAAAACTGACATCCGGTCCACCACTAATATATACTAATGAATTATCATTTCAATAATAAATCCGAAGTAGCCTATTGTATATAGATGTCCTGATCCTACGTATATAAATTGTGTATAATGTATTCATTGTCATGAAAGGTATATGGCAATGGCAATTTCTAAGATGTAATATTTAAAATTATCCTTTTTATTGAAAATTCAGCCTGTATTCTCTCTATACTGTCTTTTGAAGAATAAATTTGAATTGCCTTAAGAATTTCTGTGGAGGAGAATTCTTATTGTAATCGCTCAATTTATTATTATTTTTCTTCCATTTTTTTTTTTTTTTTTTGGTCACGCTTTCCGACTTAACTACTGATCGGATTTTCATGAAATTTGGATGAAATATTACCTCTATAGGGTTCTATGAAATATTACCTCTATAGGGTTCTATGAAATATACCCTAACGGGGTTATTTGCATAAATTTTTACCATAGGTCACTAGGTCAGTGTATCAACTCGCAAAATACTGCGCGTACGAGCAAAAGTGAAAGAAGTCAAAATATTCTCCTGTAAACATAAGTTAATAATATTATCTTCAAAAGTTGTAATTATTAATAGTATTATCGGTATTAGTGATAATTGCTAGTCATGGATTTTCGAGCAGTCATGATGAAACTCGGAAGGAATGTTGAAAGAAGAATGTTCTTCTGATTGATTACACTGTTCAACATTTTTTTTTCTCTGATAATAGTAGTTGTTTCCTTTGCATTTTTCATCTCTGATTACGAAAATGATAACGAAATTTTGCTATCACGTCAGCTTTTCGAGATATTTGGGGCTCAATTTTTGACCAAATTTTTATGTAGATGATAAATTGAACAAATTATTAAAACTACATCTACCCCAAAGCTGAGAGTACCCCAGCAGAAAATGTTTTAGCTAATGTAGGATGATGTAATTTCTGCTCCTGACACGTTCAGACTGTCGTAACAGGTCAATTTTCTTTCTGTTATCTGTCATAGAGGGCTACTTGCAGTTATGAGTCATTCAGTTTGCCGCAAGCTGCTTCATGGTGAGGGTCTGTTCATGTGCAGTGAAGTTTGATTTTATAGTTTTTCCATTTAGCTAATCATTTAATTGTGCTTGTGTTACACAAAATAGCGCCTTGAAGGAAAAAGGGATAATTTGGAATGTCGCGTAAATGTGTGAACAATCCTAACACTTTCTGTTATGTGTGCGGTGATTACGTGATACAAGATCACAAAAGAAACATTACTCCCTTAATTAAAAAACTTATGAGCTCTACTTCGGGTGCAAAATCGGGGATCAAGATAAAGTTTGGGCTCCCCACATTATACTCTGCGCATTGTGCTGTGACCCTCAGCGGTTGGTTAAAAGGTACGAGTACCTCTATGCCATTTGCAGTCCCCATGATTTGGAGAGAGCAAAAAGATCACTTTAAAGACTGTTATTTTTGTTTAACCAAGGGTAGTGGGTTTTCCTCGAAAAATAAGAAGACAATTGAATACCCGGATCTGCCTTCCGCAATGCCACCAGTAGTAGTACATTGTGAAACTACCAGTTCCTAAGCCCCATGGATCGTGGAACGTAGATGATGATGATGATGATGAACTTGCTGAAAATTAACCTATGGAATTGTCAGATAAGGATGAAGAGCATCGACAAACTCAAGAAAAAGAGCCTTACTTGATAACTCAACCTGAACTTAATGAACTGGTTCGAGATCTGAATTCATCGAAAAATCAAACAGAACTCTTAGATCCAAATTACAAGGATGAAACTTGCTTGCAAACGATACCAGCAAATCCGTTTTTCGCAAAAGCCAAAAAAATATATAAAAATTCTTTTCTATGACTGCTGATCTTTCCTTTTGTAATGACATTGATAGTTTGATGATGGCCTAAGACACGAACATAAACCTTTAGAATGGCGACTTTTCATCGATTCGTCAAAATTTAGTGTGAAAGCTGTCCTGTTGCATGCTGGAAATATCTATCCTTCAGTTCTATTGGACATACTATCCATATGAAAGAGTCGTATGAAAATATGGAATTTCTCCTAATACAATAAATTACAAAAGATACAACTAACATATCTGTGGTGATCTCAAAGTCATTAGGCTGCTTCCTGGTTTACAATTTGGCTATACAAAATATTGCTGTTTTCTTTGTGAATCAGGCAGCAGAGCAAAGAATTCTCATTATACTATTAAGAACTGGCAACCTCGTCAATCTTTCACTCCTGGACAAAAAAAATGTTGAGTGCCATAAATTGGTGGATCCTGAAAAAGTTTACTTGCCACCTCATACTGAAGCATTTTCGTCTTTAATTTCTCAAATCGTTTATCCAGTCCAGTGAAGAAACATCAAATATTTCTGAAGGGAAAAATATCAGACACGAGTTTGAATAATAAAATAACGTGAGATTCTATCTTTTTTAATATGCGCTTCTGTGGTTGGTTTTTTCCAATTCCGGAGAGTAGAAACGCGTCAGTGACATAAAAAATAATTGATTAGGTCTAAATAAAGGAAAAATAATTGGACAGTGTGTTCACTTAATTTTTTGCGATATGCCTCTAAGGATTGGAAGAGTAGCTATATATGAAAATAAACACTAAAAGCATTAAAGTTCATCAATTTCATTCGCCGGACATAAATGAGTGAGAAAAGTGACCACTCAGATTTCCGTTTTCTTTAAATGGATATGATACGCTGAGAAGCTAAAATGATCGCATTAAATTTCTCGTTTCCAAGCTATACATCACTGAAGTTGAACTAGCGTTATTACTAAAACAAAGTCTTCTCTTTTGGTGTTGTACTTGTAAGTAGGTTCAGTCTCATGGATAATAGCTAGGTCCATGAAATTAACAAGGGTTGAATAGTGAAGTGGTTACTCACTGACTTCTTCATTATTAAGAATTTCTGCGAAAGCAGAAACTAAAATAATTTGAAAAAATATTTACTTTAAAGTTTCACTTTTCAGGAGAAAATATTTTGAAAGTTTTTTTGAGGGAATCTTCACATTAGGTGTCTATTAACCGGCTGTGACATTAATTAATTATTATTAAAGATAGGAGGAGAGGGTTTGCTCGAGCGAAGCGAGGTCCTAGTTGGGCAGGCGAACTGAGCCCATCTAGTTATTATTGTTAGTATTATTATTAACAATAAAGTTGTAATTGTAATTTTATATTTTGATACAACTTTCTTACCAAATGTTGCCATTTCCGCTGTTTTCCTATCATTTACAATGAATGACATTACTTGGGGTCTTCGCATAAATTTCATACCTGCGACTTGACATCCCCGCTGAGAAAACGAAAGACACACTTTAATTTATTTGAAAATTTAGCAAATCTTACTTTCTTGTTTTCCAGTCTTGCAATATTTAGATTTATGAGAAAGGAAATGAATCATATTTAAGCGTTTTCTAAGCCGTAATGAGAAGAGCGAGGCTTTCACCTCTGGTACTGCCTTGATCTGGATTTGAAACGATGTTCAGACATGGTTTATATGTTTTGTTACCGCATGCGTGACATAATGAAAGAATGGTTTATTTATGATATATATATATATATATACTATATATATATACACACACACACGTGTGTGTGTGTGTGTGTGTGTTTCTATCTCGTAGTGTACGGACGCTTTGTTCCCGTTCTGTGCTAACATAAAAATAACTAGCGATGATTAATTATCAATTCGCTGGTTAATCCTGTCTATCCCAGTGCGTGTATAAAGTAGCAGTGAATACATAAATACTAGAGGGTTGTGTCCCTAACCGTACAAATAAAAAAAACACTAACATGAGAGAAGAGGCAGATTCTGTACTGTCACAGCTGCGGTACTGCGGTAGCCTCCAATTAACCTTTTCTGGTGTTACAATCTTCGTAACAACTGACTGTTAAAGAATCATTACTTTCTGTTCTCTTTACTTGATACATACAAAGACTTCAGTATTAGTTCCCATTTTGGAGACGATGTAGCATGTAAATATAAATTATTACTGTTATTTCTATCTTAATTTATAACGAATTTACATTCGCTCTGAAACAACATCAGCAACCCAAAATCTCTCACAACCAAAGATAATTATCAAACCTGATCACCACATTCCTAAATATATTTTCGGTCAAGTCAAATGACGCACTTTGGCAAATAAAAGTGACATTTTCAAGGCATGAGTACGTGATTCATAATTAAGCTGTGATTATAAAAAAGTTCGTTATTCACAAACCAAAATTTAATTACTTCAGGTTATAAGCTGGAAACGTGAGCAAAAATATCATATATTAATTATGCTAACGGCTTAAATTAATTGCTAGGAAATAATTAAATAGTTATTAACTATTTTGTTACGTTAAAAACGCTTCTAGCTTTTCCATTTCGATATGGAAATGAACTGTCATTGAAATGGATTTAACTTTACAATTTATGTTTCCCATTTTCCGTCCGTAGCTCGAAATGGACAAAATTAAAAGTTCAAAACAGTTAAAAAACGAGATGGGCTTTATAAAATGAAGCTTTGTATGATGGAAATTTTATTTTTATAGTCTCTGTGCTGAGTTATATGATATTAAATTACTGTTCCCTATTTCATATTAATTCTGCTACCAAATCTCTCGCATTGCAATAAATTCTGAATGAAAGTTGTTTGAGACAAAAAGGCCATTTTTGTCCGGTAATGAGAGAATGTCTTACAAGGCAGTATTAAGTAGAAAATGGCGCCGGATTTCATATAAAGTTCCTTACAAATCTTGAGTTATTACCTGTCCTAAACTTTACTCATTTTCTCCACTAACATAAATGCTGCAAAACCGCTTTGAAAAGTGGTTTTCAAGCTTGAAGGAAATAAGTTTGATAATTATAATCAGATTAATACTTCCTTACAAATAAGTCAAATTGGACGACTGTGATCAGTTGCCGAGATGCAAAGGTGGGCAGTTGCGCCGCAAAAAGTTGCGGCGCAACTTGCGGCGCAACATTTTTGGTTGCGCTTGCGCTTGCGCGTGCGGCGCAACTATTTCAGCAGAGTTGCGGTTGCGGTTGCGGCGCTACAAAAATCGTTGCGCGTGCCCACCACTGCCGAGATGTCGCACAACTCGTTTCAAGTTATTTCATTCTCTGCGATTAGAAAATGAGCTTAAAGGCTTTGCTCCGTTTTCATACGAACGCATACTATTCAATGTTAAGATCTTAAAGATTATTTCATCCCTCAATTTTAATTATTTACGACGCCTTGCAGAGATTTAGTTATTTTTTAAACCGTAAACACACACACACATACACCCACACCCACCCACCCACACACACACACACACACACACACACACACAAATATATATATAAAATAAAGAATTATGAACTTATATCTCGTATTATAGACTCATTTCATTAATTTATTCATAGAGTATGTCAAAAGTTTTAATTCAAAAACGGAGTCCTCGCAAGTACCTCCTCATGCAGTGTTCCATTAAGTGAGCGAAAACAAAGGCCGCGGGAATTTGGACACAGGCTGCTGCTTATTTCTTCTAAATAATGGGCAGAATAAGAGAATAATTTTTCTATTCTTGTCACTTACTTTGCCTTCTAATGCGCATACTAAATTAAATAAGAAAGCATACTCTCTCTCTCTCTCTCTCTCTCTCTCTCTCTCTCTCTCTCTCTCTCTCTCTCTCTCTATATATATATATATATATATATATATATATATATATAAAATGATTTCCTTTCCTTGAAAAAGGTAGAATTAGATGAAAATTGTGTACAGTTTATTTATTCCCACGAGGCAAAATTAGACCGCGAAACCATGAATATAATTTAACATAAATGGGAGTTCACTTGGCCTTCTAAGTACACTGGCTTTTCGCCTATACATGCCTACCAAGTCTTGGCTCATACGGCATTTAAAAGTTAGTGATATTCTGCATCTATACATATATATAAATGTAATTCAAGGACGGTTTCGAATTCACTTCTATACCTATATCTGTATCTAGTATGCATCATTTTAAAATAAAACAATGAACCTATTAGTAATACATAAAGTTATCTTATTTGGATCATTCTCATTATCTGATTAACTGTCTTTAGAGAATTAAAATGGAACGTTGATGGTTATGTGGAAGGAAGGCCAGTTCTTTTTTTTTTTGTAATTTGAAAAGAAGAATACATGAGTTTATGTTCATTACTGATGCTCACACTAATGGAAAAATATGCCTAATGAAATACCTTGAAATATTACAGTCTTGGCCAAAAGTTTGGAATAAAAATATTAAGGAATTATTATACATTTTTGTTGTAGGTTTAATGATCAGTAACCCTCCCTCGGTATCAACGTTTGTTTTGCTGCTGTTGGGCATGGGCATGATAAGGTTTTGGCACAATTTCAAAGGTATTTTGGGTACCCAAACGGTTTTTATAAGAGAGCAAAGATTTTCGTGAGCAAAGTTTTTCAACTTCCATCATTACCTTATTTATATGGTTTAGTCAAAACACAAAAACTTAACAATTCCACGAGACCTATTATTCGCTCTGTAAACTCCGTAACCTATAAGCTATCAAAATGGTTAGTTAATTTATTAACTCCTTCAGTTGGCTCTATTTTTAAATCCCATATTGTAAATAGAATGGATCTTATTAACAAATTGAGGTTTCCTAATGGTTCTAACTTCAAAATGGTTAATTCTGATGTATATTCTTTATTCAGTTAAATCCCTGTTAATGACATGCTTCACTTTCTAAAATTACGTTTTCCGAGTATTCCTTCCCTGCTGAGTGCAACGCACTTACTGAATTAATTAAGCTTTGCGTCAAAGGTTGTAAATTTCAGTTTAAGATAAGTTTTCGCTATGTTGTTTATTTAGTGGCAATGGGAAATCGCCTCTCACCTCTGTTAGCTAATTTATATATGGAATATTTTGAAAGTAGAATTTCAACCTTGTTTGGTACCGGTATATAGATGATGTCTTATGACTTTGGCCTTATAGTTATAATATAATTTGTATGTTGATGAATTTCTTGATAGGCTCAATAATTTAGTTCACCTATAAAATTTACTGTTAAAAAGGAAAATGACGAATGTTTTTTTTTTCTAGATCTAAAAATTCGGAGAGGCACACATCAAATCAAATTTGAAGTTTTTCGCAAACCTACTAACAATAACTCTTGTTTCTTTTTATTCTGACCATCAGCCCTCAATAAAATCTTGTAATTTTTTTTCTTAGTTTCTCAGAGCATTAAGAGCTGTCAGGCCTGAATTTTTAGATTACGAACATTGGCACTAAACTATGTTATCCTATTCCATTTCCAGAAAGTTGTTTAAGCAAAGCTAAAAGAAGGTATTATAATAATGTAACTGAAAATGATTTGATCATAAAAATATCCTTAGCCTACCTTACCATATAAATTTTAAACATCTTCCAGCAGATAATGCTGCTGGCTGCGTCTACTCAATTGGATATAAACGATGCCACTCAGTTTATATAGATCAAACTGGAAATACTTTAGGCGTCAGAATGAAACAGCATAAATATACGTGCAGGACGTCAAATAATTTTAATGCATTGTTTAACCATAAGTATAAATATATCATAGCATTAATTGGAAGAGTTCTAAAGGTCTTGTCAAAAATAAAGACGTAACCAAAAGGGACATTCTGGAATGTGCATTCATCTATTTTATAAATATTTTCATTAACAGTTCGGGAACGTTTAAAATGAACCCCATCTTGTTAAAATATCTTTCACCTTTATCAGTACTTGTTATTTTTTTACGAATTCTTCCTAACTCTTTTGTTTACGCTATATATATATATATATATATACACACACACACACACACACACACATATATATATATATATATATATATATATATATATATATACAGTATATATATCTTTTTTTTTTTTCTTGCCTTTTCCCTTCATTCCCTGACGAGGTGTACTGCTGAATATACGAAAGACCTTGGAATGGATTGTCATTCTTTCTTGTGAATATGTATTCTTATACAGGGTGTCCCATAAGTCCGATCTCATAGGAAAATTTATTTTAAATTAAATTTACAAAAATAATACATTAGAATTAAAACAAATGTTCAAATTGATGTCTTATTTTGGATCCTTTTTTTTTGTCGCAGGTAGAATAACACTCAATGATTAATACGTCTCCGCCTTTTCCTCACGAGTGTAACTCACTACCATATTAACCATTGCGTGTTATTGTACCTGCAACAAAAAAAAAAAGGTCCCAAAACGAGACATCCATTTGAACGTTTGTTTTTAGTTCTGATGTAGTACTGTACTTTGGTAAATTTAATTTATAATAAATGTTCCTATGAGACCGGACTTATGGGACACCCTGTATATAGAGTGTATATAAAAAGGAAAAAAGAAATAGTTATGAATGAATGACCTCATAAACTGCCTAAAAAAAGTATTAAATAATAGTACACCAAATACACGACAAAAAAATTTTTTTTTTACATTATTAAAATTTGCGATCTATATTATGGATCGTTTTCGCGTTCAGAATTTACTTCCATAGAAAACGTTAAAAGGAGGACTAAACTATTTGCAAAAATTAAGATTTTTTTTTTTATCCTTACTTATCCGAGAGGGATCAATAAAATGGGGGCTAGAATTTATGGATTTTCAACATTATTTAATCAAGTACATAATTTCTTTCTTTATACAGGGTGAGTTCAAAAGTCCCGCCTCAGAAATAAATACACATTGACTATCTTTGAAGCATTCAATTTGAACTATTCAATAAGTGGTCATAATAAAAGTATTCAATCAGTGTAGTAATTATAGTTATCTCTTGAATTGGAACTTGTTTGGTACTGAGCATCACTAGCGGATTTACTGGGGAGGGGGAGGGGGTCGTTCCTTTTTGTCAATTTAGCGTCTCTTTTGGTCAATTTTGGCTCCCCTTCCAAATGCTTTATATATTATAATAATTTTTTTAATTTCTAAAAGCAAAAAAGTACATACTTTTTAAATTATAAAAATATCAACACCACCCTTGTAAATACCTGGCAACTTACCTCCTTTCAATTTTATTTTTAGAAACTGTGTATAAAAATAATATTTCCCTTCTTATACTCAATTAAATTATGCTTTCCAGCTTTACATATTCACTTATTAATGGTTGCAAGCATTTGTAGACACAAGGTTAATGTGCTCGTAAACCCTTTGCGTAGTATTCACATTCACGATCTTCCTCTCTCTAAATGACTGATTCAGGTAATACTTTGAACGGATGGATTAGATAACATCAATCAAATTAGTTCCAATATTTACTACCAGAAACCTGGTCTTTAACAACATTTTAGTAAACGCTAAAACTTTGCCTGCTGGTGCTTAAAGGGTTAACATATGTATTTTTAATTCCAGTGTATGTAATTATATTTATATACTGTAATTAAACATTGTTTTGGCGCAATTTGTACATATGTAAAGGTCCCCCCCCCCACCTTTCGAAAATCCTAAATCCGCTACTGCTGAGGATGGGTAGAAAAGTATCCAGTTTGGATCACAATAACTAACTGTTTCTTACAGTGTTCAGCCCATCGGCCGCAGCTCATTTGGTTCGATTCCGATGGTGCTCTTTAATAATAATTATTAGACGAGTTAACGCATGGGCTGTATTATAGTTTGGCCAACCGCTGCTGTGTTCAGATTCGGTTTAGGTACAATATAGCATTGAATCATTTTCTTAATTACATCTACAGTGTTGATTCTTGCACCTTTATACATATTTCTGAGATATCTAATGAGATTTCACATGTTCTTAGTTTACTTACTTCTGCTATTCAAAACCCTGTGTGTAATTTGGAGGTGAGTGAGCAAAAGTTGTTTAGAGGACTGCGTGAAAACTGGAATGAATAGAATTGTTTAATTTTCAATAAATATTATAATAAATGATATCATAATGAACATTATAAGGAAATATTATAATTAAAGGTCTTTTCGGTCTGGCGGACTGCTACAGATTTTTAGAAAACAACTAGCAAATCATTATTTACAATTTATCCTAAGGAAATGTAAGTTAGGTTAGGTTAGGTTAGGTAGGTTAAGTTAGGTTAGGTTAGGTTAGGCTTAGTTAAGTTACGTTAGGAATTAGACATTTCCTTAGAATAAAATTTGCAAATAATTGATTTGCTAATTTTCTAAAAATCTGTAGCAGGAGTACATATCCACGTAGGAGTACGTGGATATGATAACTGGTTTCTAAGTGTGAGGAATAGAGTAAGGAAGAAGGAATTGCATGGTTCGGTGAAGGACAGTAACGACCAGTGAGATGTATCGAAGATCTTAAGAAAAGCCATGATTAAAAAAAAAACGAAAAGGGATATCGATCATTAAGCAGAAGAGAAGGAAATATGTTGAGAAGAGAAGGAAAATATGTTGAACAAAGTAGGAACTCTCACTCAAGATCATTAGAGTGACATGAATGAAAATGGTGAAGGATAGTAAACGACGCAGTGAGATGTATCGAAGATCTTATGAAAGCCAATGATTTAAAAGAAAAACGAAAAGGGATATCGATCATTAAGCAGAAGTGAAGGAAAATATGTTGAACAAAGTAGGAACCCTCAAGATCAGTAGAGTGACATAAATGAAAATATGGACGGTAAGATGTAATGTAATGATGGGGTTGTCTAACCTCCTTCGTAACGGCAAAGGTCACGTGAAGGAGAGCACCTACAGTTTTACGTGGGATCGGAAACGAGGTTGTCTCGTAATCTAGACGCAGAGGGGGTCCCCCATCCAACAACAACTCAGACCCAGTGTCGCTTTACTTCGCTGATCAACGGGAAGCGGTGTTACGACACTAGCCACGACGTAACCCCCGCAAGACAGGAAAACATATTTTGTGTAAAATTGTAAAATAAAAGAGAAGAAAAATAAAGATAGATAAAAATAGATAAAAAATCTCTCGCAATGAATTAAAGATAAATGAAAGGCGATTATGAATATTGTACATTTTGATGGATTGTGAAGGCATTTTGAAGTTTATCACATTAATTAATAAAGGCTGAAGTTGCGTGGTATAAAATTTAAAGGATGAAAATCCAGTAAAATATGGCAGATGGAATTAGAGTAGAATAAAATGTAAAATTAAAATGTTATAAGGAAAGAGAAGAGAAATTCAACGAAAAATAGAGCTGTCCTATTATAAAAACTGTATAATGTATGCCAAACCCTTTTTAAATCGACCTAAAAATTTAATTGAAAATTCTTAGAAAGAGGAAGAATGGGTGATCGCTACGTTAGAGTATAACTTAATTTGAAAGATAAGCCCATTTCTGTGTGGGTGAAGAGAATTCAACCGTTTTTTTTTTTTTTGGTTAAGATGTAACATAAGGAGATTTTCATCATCGCTGAACATTACTTCATTTTGTGACTTTTGGAGAAATCATCCATTTTTTCTTAACTTTCAAATGTCTTTTGACTTAACGGAGCTAAGTCATAAAATTTATACTTTTCCTACATAAAAAAGGGATCTTGAGAACATTGGAGAATATTTATTTTTGAAAAAAGGTGTAAATGTAAAAGAACAAATTTTGAATGGTTCATAATTAAAACATTTAAGAATCGGTTGAAAGAATTAAATTAATGGAATACCACGACATATTCGATGTCATATCGCAGTTCCGTTTACAGTTTATGCGTAAACTGGAATAATATTTGTTCCGAGTGTTTCTCATCAAGAAATGGAACCCAGGTGTTCATAAGGTTACTTTAAAGGTTTCATTATTTTTATACCCAGAGTTATACAGTTTAAAGCAAGTCACGTTCATGCCTGGTAATGGTTAATGATGTTGAGTTAACAATGAAGAAAGGTAGTTAGACATTTATATTTGATTACAATGACCACTATTTACGATACAACCAGTAAAAAAATTAATTTGTCCTTCATTCTGAGGCTTTGTAATGCATATTTAATATTACTGATGCTTTTAGCGTAAAATTAATCATTTCATTCCCTTTGATTTTAATGAATTCATCGAACTCTGATTTGTATTCGTTCATTTTTAGTTGGATGAATATGAATTCTTCATAAATATTAAGTTTCGGGATACCAGTTTTTTGGATCACCTGAAGATCAGGGCCCCCAGCCTTCGTTAGTTAGCCTTATAAGGCTAACTAACGAAAATATCATGACTTAACCTGACCAATCGTTAGATCAACTGTACGCCCTTGACGATTGGTTAGGTTAAGTCGTGCTAATTTCGTTAGTTAGCCTTATAAGGCTAACTAACGAAGGCTGGGGGCCCTGATCTTCAGGTGATCTCAGTTTTTTTTTACCCCTGATTGGCCGAAAGTTATGACGTAGGAAATGACTAACTAGAATCACCACCTAACCAAACATAACTTAACCTGACTGTAAGAGTCATCCTGATTGGCTCGAAGTATGAAATGGGCGGATCACCGAAATATGGTGTCCTCGAAACTTAATATTAGTCAAACTCTTATTCTGATCTTATATATATATATATATATATATATATAATATATATATATATACAGTGTATATATATATATATAGGGTGAACCAAATGTAGGTGGACAGTAATGATAACGTTTATTTTGAGAATACATATTTAATTTTTTTGTATACTATAATACAAAATAAAATTTAAATAAATTTAGTTATAATATTTAATATAATATAACACAAACACCATAGTTATAATGAACACCATAGTTATAATATAATATAACACAAACCGTATTCAACCAACTGTCCACCTACTTTTGGTTCACCGTGTATATATATATATATATATATATATATATATATATATATATATATATATATATATATATATATATATATATATATATATATATATATTATATATATACAGTATATATATCTATATATATATATATATAATATATATATATATATATATATATATATATATATATACAGTATATATATATATTATATATATATATATATTATATATATATATATATATCTATATATATTATATATATATTATACAGTATATATATATTATATATATATATATATATATATATATATATATATATATATATATATATATATATATATATTTACAATCATAATGTAAGTCCATCCTTTTTTTATTTTACACATGAAAACCCATTTCTAGTTTTACCAGATGGGACAAACCAACCGAATAAATGTTTGCATAGAGCATACTAATCTTTGGAGCGAAAATCGTTTATGGGCCCCAAAAAAGCAGTTATACCTGTATGAATCCTGTGTTTACAGTCTAAACATAAACACCAGCTCCGCGTTCGTTTTTTAAACACACCTTAATCCTCATCAGGTTTTTATTTCCTTATCGGGCAGCATTTTAATGTTTAAAGGTGAACCTTTCATACAGTGTATGATTTATTAGTCCTACATATAAAAAGAGTGATTAGAAAAAAGTGTTCTTGATTATTATTTAATATACAGTCATTAGTTTTCATTATCATGAGTAAATAAATCTAATCATATATAGTGATTTGATGAGTTTCAGTGAGTTTCAGAGTTTCAGATTTTGGGGATCTGCCCATTTCTTCTTACTTCGGGTCAATCAGAGTGTGACTCTTACATCCGGGTTAGGTTGCATTAGGTTAGGTGGTCGTTCTAGGTTGGTTAGCTACAGTATTTCCTGCGTCACCAACTTTCGACCAATCGGGGGTCCGAAAACCTGGTGTCCTCGAAACTTAATATTTATCAGTGATTTCACCAATGCAGTGAAAAATGCAAATTAAAAACACATCTAATTCAGTCTAATAATTATACTAAAATTAAGATTAAAAACTAGTCAATTGATGTTAAGCATAAATGCATAAACTTTAAGCGCCATCTACTGGAGTTAATCTTCATTTACATGCAGGGACAGCTACATCGTGGCTATGTTATAACACTGCTTTCCGTGTGATCAACGAGTTTAAGCCACGTTGGATCTGTTCAGTAATTGGATGGGAGACCGTATTCTCCGTTCAGATGGTGAATCGACACGTGGTTCAGATCTCACATAAAATTGTAGGTTCGCTAAATCATATGACCTTTGCCGTTATACGAAGGAGGTTAAAGAACCCCAAATATTAAAATTAATATATTTTCCCCTTCAGGAGAGAAAAGATGTTTGTGCACATAAATAGGGAAAGGAAACCCCCGTTCCTTTTATTTATATATATATTATATATATATATCTTAAATACAAAGTATCCATGCATACGTGGAAATAAGTTAATGTGCGTAAATACGTTGGAATATAGGGTAAAAATATCGTAATTAGAGAATGTTTCAGCTAAACTGACATCTTGCTTATCTTCATAACGTAAACAAGGTTTGAGAAAAGATAATGGCCATAAACTACGATACGACTCGGATCTGAGAGAAGGAAAGTGACCATTTTCTGAAATAAGAGAAGGAAAAGTAAGATATGGTCGAAAATAGGAAGTAATAAAATAAATGTGAAAACTGTTGAAAAATTAGGGATTTGAATAAAAATAATTTGTCTTAAGTCTCACGCAGTCGCATATGTCAGCAATTGCGGAAATAATGATGACAAAACACTGGTCTGAAAAACATATTAACGTTTAATAATACATTTGAACACTGTGACTGAATCATTCTAGGAAGATATGAGAGGAAGGCGATCAACAAAGCGAATAATAGAATTATAGTTTAGCTGGTTTCGTTTGCACCAATTACTTGGAGAAAAACTAAAGGGGAATACAGACTGGATTGCAATACTTAAAAAGAAGTACTAGATAATAAGTTAAGCAGAAAAAGGAATACACCAAATATGAAAAGAATGAGAAAACCGAATGGGTTCAAAAATAATGGAAAATAATGAGGACAATAACAAGGAAACCGTGCAAATAAAAATCTGACAATAAGGTTAGAAATAAAACTACAGAAATTTAGTCAACTGCAAAGTAAATAGATGTTATTGAACGAACAAAGAAATTAAATTCCACAAAACCAGACAAGGAAGGACATAAAAAATTAATCAAAGAAATTGATCATTTCTGAAAATTGGAAACTAGAACGAATAAGATATGGCCCCGGATACATGTACTATCATCTTAAAAAGTGTTTCAATCTTATAAGAACTGCTATTACTATCATCCTTCAGTGTTCACATACTCAGTCCGAAAGAAAATCTAAAATTTTTGTATGACTAAATTTTCAGTTAAAGTTACATAAAAGGAAGAGACATGTTGGAGAAGTATATCAAACTTCAAATAAAAGAATAAATAAAACAAACAAAATGCAAAGTCAGTGAAGAACAGTTTTTAGAAGAAATGAGAACTATAAACAAAATATTGTCACGTCTGATGAAAAAAGGTCGAATTCTCATTAATACATCCACCATCTATCTATGCAACATCAGCCTTAATAATAACAAAGAAAATCTCACAAACAAAACCGGACGAAAAGACTACTAACTCTTTGTCATTACTCCATGCAAATATTTAACAATTGCACAGTGAAAAAGCAAATTGAAAAATACAATATCTACGAAATTTAGTTCATGAAACAAACACAGGTACATATGCTTATCGAAAACTAATTTGCATAAATGTGATAAAGCCTGCGAAAACCGCATTGAAGACTCTGAAACAACAAAAAATGACCAACATATTTAGAGTGGACAGACTTTTTACAAGAGGGTGTTGTATTAATATGAAAAATAGATACACAGGAAAAGTGTAGTAAACAAACTTAACGGTACAGCTAAAATATTCATAAAACAAAAAGAAAAATTAAACCTCATCATTATGAACATGTACAAACTACCAAATATTACAGAAAGTGTTTTTAAATTTGTGGAAAATGAGCTTGAAAATACGATGAGATCACTTAAAATCCGCAAATCATAGAGTAAATATTACTCTGTGGAGATTTTAATTTTCCTCTCATAACATGATAGAAAAATAATAATGCTTAACGTTGAAAAATTTCATGGGAACGTTTCAAAAGAAGATAGAGTTTAGGCAAAGATACTATAAAATATTATGGAAAAATATGCATTTATTCAGGAAATTGGTGAAGCGACTTGAAAGAAGAATATACTGGACATAATTACAATTGTTTTTTGACAAATAACAACACCATAATAAATAAACATGTAACAGAAAAAAAATGTCTAACTATAACCTAATTGAAATACGTATGGAATTTTAAATCAAATAACTTAAATCTCATCCCAGAAAAAGAGAAAGAATATTTGAAGGGTTAAATAGGAATTCAAATAACATAGATTAGGAAGAGTAGAAATCGTTTGCAGTCACTTCATATTTCCTGGAGGGAAGATAAATGAAAAGAGAATATAAATGCAGTACATTTAGATGGATTGTGAAGGAAATTTGAAGTTTATCACATTAATAGAGGTTGAGGTAACGTGGTCTGCAAGTTAAAGGAAGAAAAACCAGTAATATAAAATTTTGAAGTAGCAATTAGGAATTGCTTCAGCCAAACCCGCCAGAAGAAATTCTACCAATTACAGAAAGCATAATATAACTACAATTACAGCACATACCCATAAGACAAAACGTTATCTATACAATGGAAACAAATGGTATAAAACAGTCACAAATATCAAGAAATAATAAGAACCACTAAAAGCTAACGCGGCGAGTGACGCTTTGTGAAATGTAAAATATTTGCTGAAGCAAGTTCTCAGAGCAAATGAAGGGGACAAAGAGAAATAAAACCACAGTATCGGGGCAAGAAAAAGAAAAGATGCCAAAAGAAAGAACAAAGTGCCAGATGCTTGAGGCAAACACTCCGATGAAGGGAGCGAAATTCAATAATTGAAAGATTGAACAATTTTGTTAATAAGAGGCTGCTAGGTTTATTATCAGTGCTACAAAATTCCTTAGATAAGTTTTAGTATTTTCGTGTCTTTCAGAAAGTGGCTTTTATTTCTTGACATTTGATAATGGGATGTCAGTCCAGTGTTTTAATTTTGTTTCATATTCACAAATGCAAACTAACTTGAAGAGATTGAAGTTGAAGGAAACTGTAAAATAGGAATGGATTTGAAACTAACATTTATTCTCGAACAAATGAGGAACAATAAAAAGTAGCAAGAAACATTAAAAAAAAAAAAATCTACAATTATTTTTTGCACTTTTGCGAAAAAGAAAATTAAATATAAAGCAAATATTGGACCGTTAAAAGATAAAAATAGCGAACATATAGGGTGTTTCTGAAGTTGCGAAACCCAGTGTATATAAGTGTTATATATTGCATGACTTTAGAAATACCCACTAAGAATTAGTCAGGAAAAATGTCTGAACTGCTTAGTAAATAATTCAACTCTATGGTTAGTACCCTTAACCCAGAAGAAAATAGAAAATCAGAAAGAATTTTTCGATATATAGACACAAACCAGCTAAAAGCAGATATGAATACAAATCTACAGTTAGATTTTGAATTCTCATTGAGATATAATATTATAGAAAGGAATACAAACATACCAAACAGCAACAGACCGGCTGGTCCCTACGAGGCTGTCTGTTTAAGAAGGAAGATTAAAAGATATAAAAAAAATGTAAAGACAAGTTCAAGTTTTAAAGCAAAGCAAACAAAAGGGGTTGAAAGGAAGGAAATAAATTTGAAGATGAAGTGAAATAATGCTCTGTCACAAATATAAGGAAACTCGGTTACATGGAGTACTTTGTTTCTAAGGAAATGCATGGATAATATATATCCGTAGTTCTGCAACAAGACAGGTGCTGGATTTACGTCTGTCTCTTAGTGGTCTAAACCTCTGATTTATAATATCAGACTCTGATAGCTACGGTTGTCTCCCAGATCTGCTCTTATCAGCAGTGATCCCATTTTCATTATATTTCTTGATTAGGTTTTGAACACCTGTTTTAGAGATAATTGTGTCTCCACACATTTCTTTTTGACTGTAGCCATTTCTGTATAACATTAATAGAGAGCGCTTTGTTTCACCCCAAAAATGTGCTTTTAAGTTATATTTCATAAATGGATCTAGGCAAAAGCATTACAAAATTTCATAAGTCAGAAAATTAAACCCAGTATGTCATACAATAAAATAGGCTTTTACCAACAATTAAAAGTTTCCTTTCACATACTTATAAAAGAGTACTCATAAATTTATATGAATAACACTTGAATGTGAACGTCAACATTGATTTCAAAACATACAAATAGATAAAAAGTTTGAATGCACTTTCCTTTAATTTGACTGAGTTAAGTTACAGTTACAGTTCGTTTTAGAGCCGTACTTTCAATAACATCCACAATTTGGGTCTTATTTCAACAAAGAATGGTTTATAATTACTTTACTTACTGAATCGGACTACGTCGTGGCCAGTATCGTAACACCGCTTCCCGTCGATCAGCGAAGTTAAACGACATTGGTTCTTCAGAGTACTTGGATAGCAGATTAACTAAAATAAAAGCATGAAATTTTTACTGTACTTTCTCTACACATGGGAAATTAGTCCCCTGGTGCAAAACCGCTCTATGTGATGTCTTTTCAGCTCATTAGCTCTTTACACACGATCACCAAGATTTTGCAGTACTTTGGACAGAGTACATGTTGAAATCTGAGAAATTTATTGTTCAGTTGATGCTTTCAATTCTTCTCTTGTGTGGGGATTCATTTTAAACACTCTATCTCTTAAATAATCCCATAAATAACAGTCGCAGGGGTTTAGATCTGGTGATGTTGGTGGCGATGATATTCCTTTATCATAAACCGCAGGAAACCTGTATCATGTAACTATGGTGAGCTGAGAGGATATCACATAGAACATGTTTTGCACAAGAGAACTAATTCCCCACGTGCAAAGAAAGTACAGTAAAAATGTCATAATTTTAGCTCAGTTAATAAAAAGAAATACGCACCTTTAAAAGTGTCACATGTTTAAAAAATCACCCGATTACACACACACACACACACACACACACACACCTACATTATAAACAACTCTGAACTCGCGTATAAACTTAATAATATAATATCTCTTCTGTTGCTAAAACATTGATTAAAAATAAAAACACTTTATGAGAAAACATCTTATCAGTATTCACTGTTCACAAAGAGCAGATTGTAGATATCAATCGACCAGGGAAGTACTTCGAGGGGGATGTTAGGCAGGAGATAGGGAATGCTGGAACTCTCGTTTCTCCTGTCACTGTCCTCCTTAGCTGATCTTTTCCGTGTCTCATTTTCACTGTAAGAAGTCCAGCATGCTCTCAAACACACACTTCTTCCTCTATTCCTTACTACACATACATGCATCTTACACACTGTACAATGTTTACGATATTAATAAAAAAAGGCACTGTTTTAAGAGCATTGGAGACCTTGATTTTGACTCTCTTTCTCCTAAATGGGGAGGGGCACTGTTCGGGTGCTTGCCCTTGGCCCTTTCTTCCTACATGAAAAAAGCTTCCGATACTTCTCATATCATCTTTCAGAGATGAGAGAGAAGAGAGAGAGAGAGAGAGAGAGAGAGAGAGAGAGAGAGAGAGAGAGAGAGATGGAATAACGCGAAACACTTTTTAATGTATTAATAAAATATAGCATCGTCAGACAAACTGCAAAACCGTGAGAGTAATGAATCATGTTTTATTGCAAAATGTTGATCCCAGTTTGGGATGTTGGTCGGCTTGTGGCTCTAAATTGCGTAATTAAAAATGAAACTGTAATTAATATATAATCGATAACATACTAAATATATTTAAATAATTATTTAACTTTAAATTTAATTAATTTAATGAAAGAAATTAAAATTTATTTTTCACACAAAGACTGATTTCCTACGAACCAATTAATTAACAGCATATTGGTTTATCTTCATTACTTATTTCTTAGTACCGTGAATGGTTCGTAGTCTAGTGGATAGTCCCAAAATAAGTTGTTATAAAAAAAACGCCAACAACAACCAGTTGTTATAAATCCATTGAAAGCCTTTATTACTCTTTGGTCTTGAATTCTCGAAAGCTGATAGAACGCTTACCATTGATTTAATTTTCTTAATTGGAAAATGTTAAATTAACAACAGATATTAACAAGAACTTTTTCCAGTACGACTAAAGTTTAGTTAAAGTTTGCTTAAATCCGACACACCAATTCTGACCTTTTCAACCATCCCGAATTCACTTAACAGCCGGAGGGTAGAGAGGAATAAATTATAAGAAAACTTGTAATTTCGAGTTTCATACTTGGCTGCTGTTTAACAATTGAACTTTCGGTGCAACACAATGCGGAAACAGAAGTAGGATCCAGTGAAAACGGGGTTCGGCATGTAAATCTTTAAATACTTATATATTTTTAATCTTTTAGTGCTTCCCATAAATTCAAATGAGTTCAAGCTGAGGAAAAATTTATATATGCTGTATATATATATATATATATATATATATATATATATATACACAGCATATCGGTACGTTCATTAGCAATGATGTTGCTAGTTGCGCGACCCTGAATGTGTGTATGAGTAAAGTGGTGTTTTGTCAAACTACTGAAGCCTTCGTTTCCTTCCTATGATTTAAATAAGTTAATTATATCTATATATATATATATATATATATATATATATATACACAGCATATCGGTACGTTCATTAGCAATGATGTTGCTAGTTGCGCGACCCTGAATGTGTGTATGAGTAAAGTGGTGTTTTGTCAAACCTACTGAAGCCTTCGTTTTCCTTCCTATGATTTAATAAGTTAATATATTATATATATATATATATTATATATATATATATATATATGCTATATTTTATCAAGTGCCGCAACCCCAATTCTCCCAAACGACCACTATATAGGAAAACTGAACATCGAAATTAGAAACCCAATAAATGTTTTATACACAAATATGCGAGGCCTTTACACGGACCATACAGGCTGCAAGTTACAATACTTACAGAATTTAGCTACCGAATCCAGCATAGATATTATATGCCTAACGGAAACACACTTGCATAAATACGAAAAAGGCTGTGAAAACTGTATCGAGGATACTGAATTAGGATTGCTGGACTACAACATACGCAGAGCAGATAGAGTGGCTAGACGAGGGGAAGGGTGTTGCATCTACGTGAAAAACATATACACATGTGAAGTGAAGGTAAACAAATCAAACAGCACAGTCGAAGTTATTATATTAGAAGCTAAAGAACTGAACCTAACCATTATGAACATCTACAGACCACCAAACACCACGAAAAGTGAATTCCAATTTGCTACAAATGAAATAGAAAACATTAAAATTACTTGAAACTCCAGCAACAAATATTCTAATTTCCGTAGATTTTAATTTCCCATTCATAACATGGAAGAAAAATGACGAAGTTATATACAGTATGTCGAGAAGTTTCATGGCAACATTACGAAAGATGATACAACCCGAGCAACAACGCTATTAAATATTATGGAACATTACGCAGGAAATCTGTGAAGCCATGAGGAAAGAGAAAGTTTTGGATTTAATCTTGACAAATAACAACGAGATAATAATAGATAAAAAAGTAATGCACACAAAGTTCTCCGACAATAACCTCATCGATATAAAGCGTGATCCAGAGAAATAGGACCCAAAAGAAACCCCTGTAACTCTTAAAGTATAAGTCCTTTTATAAAATCATACGCATCATTCGAAAGAGGATAGTTACAAGTTTGTACAGGATTGTATAGGTTTTGACAATACAAGACAAGATAAGATACAAAACAAAATAAAAGTGTTAGTTAAAACTAACCCTTCAAGATGACTGCATGGACTGTGGAACAGCTGCGTTTCATAACTGAGCAATATTATGAGCATGAAAGAAGTGTAGTTTCAGCTGAAAGATCTTTCAAGACAAATTTTCAGATGTCAAAATCACCTTCTAAGAAGTAATCCCGGTGTGTCAGAAATTTTTCCCTAACTGGCAGCATTGGAAAAAGAAAACCAACTGGAAGAGTGCGCACAGCAAGGATAGACGAGATCATTAACAGAACTCATGAAATTGTACAGGATAATCCTAACATAAGCATCAGACGTGCTTCTCAGCTGTTAGAAGTTGGATATGGAACAACAACACACCGTATATTCAAGCAAAATTTAATGCTCTTTCCAGATAAATTCAAACAGTGCAACAACTAAACGATGGAGATTTCGCACGAAGACGACAATTCTGTCAATGGATCCAACAGAAGGTAAATGACACCACCAATTTTCTAGCAACTTTGATTATGTCAGACGAAGCCCATTTTCACTTGAATGGAACTGTAAACAAACAAATTGTCGTTTCTGGCAACAGAAATCCATTGAATATTACCGGAGTCCCGTTGCATAGTCAGCGTGTAACTGTTTGGTGTGGTCTTACTGCATCTCAGATCATAGGGCCGTACTTTTTCGAGGATTCCACCGGAAACACGGTCACTGTAAATGGTGATCGCTACGAAAAAATGTTGACCGATTTCCTTATTCCTAAATTAAGAGATCTTTGTCTAGAAAACCACTGGTTCCAACAAGACGGAGCTACCTGCCATACCACGAGGAACTGCATGGCAGTTTTGCGTCAAACGTTTCCAGGCGAGTTAATCTCAAGATTTGGAGACGTTGAATGGCCCGCAAGGTCTCCGGATTTTTCTCCTTAGATTATTATCTCTGGGGATATTTAAAGAGTAGGGTCTACAGAAATAACCCAACGACCTTGCAAGAATTGAAGGCCGCCATCACAAATGAGATACAGGCCATACCACCGCACACTCTTGCAAAAGTGATGCAGAACTTACAAGCGAGAACACTGGAATGCTTGGCAACTAATGGAGCACATTTGAAAGGAGTCATTTTTAAAAAAATAAATATTTCATAATAAACTTGTAACTCTACTCTTTCGAATGATATATAGTTTTTATGAAAGGAATTAAATATTAAGAATATTTGGCTTTTTTTTATGGGTCCCATTTATCTGGATCACCCAGTACAATTGAAGTTAGCACCAGAAGTCCGGAAACGCATCCTAGAGAGGCAGATGGAATATTTGAAGGCTTAAACATAAATTCAAAGAAAGTAAATTAGGAAAACGTAAATAAAGATTTAAAAGAGGTAAATTGGGAATTGCTACTTCATCAGAAGACTCCACAAGAAATATTATGTATAATAGAGACTGAAACCAAACCTATAATACTGAAACATATTTCAGAGAGACAGGAAAGAAAACGTAGCAAGCTCGAGAGGAAAATCAGGACACTATTCAGGCAACGAAGACAAACCGTAAAACATCTCCACAGATGCAGAACTGATGCGAAGAGACTCAAATTAGAGAGGAAACTTGGCGAAATAGAAATGGACTTAAACATTTATACATAAGACAAATGAGGAGGAAAACAAGGTAGCAGAAAACATAAAAAATAACCTAAAATACTTCTACACGTTTGTGAAAAGGAAAATGCAGTGTAAGTAGAGTATTGGTCCGTTGATAGACGCGGAGACGGAATACACAAATGACCCGAAAGAAATAAGCGAACTGGTTAGGAAACAATTAACTCTGTGTTTAGCACTTCTAAGTCCGAGATGGAAGTGAGAAACCCAGACGAATTTTTCGACATAGCTGCTACAAATCAACCAAGAACAAATTCCGACACAAACTTATTAATGGACTTCGAGTTCACGGAAGGAGATGTAATTACGGCCTTATCACAGATGCGAGACAATTCAGCGCCAGGGTCAGACACATGGAGTGCCACGTTTCTGAAGAAATGTAAGGAGAGTATTGCCAAACCGCTATACTTACTATGGAGGAAATCACTCGACACAGGACAAATTTCACTCCCTTAAAGAACGCGAACATTGCCCCGCTATTTAAAGGTGGTAACTACCTACTACCTACAAGAAAAAGACTTATACAACCCAAATCAACATGGCTTCAGGGCCGGAAGAACATGTCTATCACAGCTACTAGACCACCAGGAGAAAATACTGGAAACATTGTGTCGAGGACAAAATATAGATGTAATATATACAGACTTTGTTAAAGCCTTCGATAAATGTGACCATGGAATCATAGCACACAAACTTAAGAATACAGGAATTACTGGAAAGCTAGGAAGATGGATATTTAATTTCTTGACGCAAAGAACACAAAGAGTGGTGGTAAACGGTGTTAATTCGGAAGTCTCGGAAGTCATGATCTCTGTCCCACAAGAGACAGTATTAGCTCCCTTGCTGTTCATAATAATGATTGTAGATATTGATGCAGATATTAAGGACAGTATTGTATCATATTTCGCAGATGATACAAAGATATGTAAGGAAATATTGAACGAAGGTGACATAAGAAAATTACAAAACGACATTGAAACATTATTCCAGTGACAAGAAGTTCAACGAAGAAAAATTCCAACTTCTAAGATATGGTAATAACAAGGAGCTACAGAATAAAGGGTACAAAACTCTGCAAGCCAAACAGATAACACCAAATCCATAAGTTAGGGATCTTGGAGTAATAATGTCGTCGGATCCAGAATTCAGAGAGCACTATAACATCAAAATTACAACGGCTAGAAAAATAATGGGAATCATCTGGAGGAGCTTCCGCAGCAGAAAAGCAAACATCATGCTCAAATTATGGAAGAGTCTAGTCCTACCAATAATTGAGTATTGCTCAGTACTCACAAGCCCACACAGAAAACGAGACATTGCGAACATTGAAGCTATACAAAGGACTTTTACGTCTAAGATAGAGGAAACGGAAGGTGAAGACTACTGGTCTCGACTACAATCCCTGTAACTCTACTCTCTCGAAAGAAGGCGCGAGCGATACACAATATTGATATGGAAAATATTTGAGGGCTCTGTCCCTAACCATAGAAATGAAATACAAACAAACTGGAATGAGAGAAGAGGCAGATTTTGTAGGGTCCCTGTAGCGGTGGGACAAGGGCCATGAAAACGAGGATGAAAAATACCCCAGAATACGAGGCCCAAAGCTTTTCAACGTCCTACCAAAAGAAGTGAGGAATCTCCAGCACACCGACCTGAATAATTTCAAGAACCAGCTGGACAGGTTCCTGTGCAAAGTCCCTGACCAGCCATGCGTGGCTGGCTACGAGGGCAGGATGAGATCAGACAGCAATTCCCTCCTTCACCAAATCCCACAAATGAGGCGGGATGTTGCAGAGGGGTCGACCGCAGGTCGATCCTGAACCGTCGTTCAAACTCACCTAAAATAACCTAAAGTAAGTAAGCATATATATATATATATATATATATATATATATATATATATATATATATATATATATATATATATTATATATAATATATATATATATATTAACATGCGTCAAAAACGTCCTTATTTGGTTCTCATTATAACATTATGATAATTAATATGATAATTAACGAAGATGTTCGCTGCACAAAAATTTGTGAACGTAATCTAATAGAAGCGCAAATGAAATTACACGAGAAAGAGGCAAAAATCTTGCTCGAAAGATAAGGAAGGATTCCGGAGGATTAAGTTTGAATTCATGTAAACAAAATTGACTACAAACTCATAAATGCAAAATTAAAAGAAATTAACTCGTAGGTTTTACTTGGAGATAAAACGGCAGAAGAATGCTGCTCAATAATACGAAAATAGAAAGGAAAATGGAACCAGTATTAATAGAATATTAAGAAAATAGCTCGAGAAAAGGAAGCGAAATAAAACGTGAAAAAAGTCTTCCGACAAAGAAAACAAATTATTAAACGTAAAATCAAATGCAAATGAACTGAGAAGAAATGGAAATTGAAAACATTGAGTGAAATTGAGAAAAAAATTGCAATCAACATTTATTCCGAAATTTCTTCATGAAGAATGTAAAGGAGGAGAAATTTTCAAAATAACCCAAAATATTTATATCCAAAACATTTTTCGCCAAAAGAAAGACGAGGTACAGTGGATATGTCGGACCATTTAAAGGCAATAATGGAGATTCTAGAAACGACCAAAAAGAAATACTTAAACTGTCTAATGATAATTTAAATTCAGTATTTAGTATAAAGCCCGGAAATCCAAAGACGGTACACGTTTACAAATAGATACTGTGCCTAAGAACTAAAGACTGATTGAAGCGACAACTCGATCCAAGATGTGCATATCTCAGAACTGGACATAATTAATACAGTCTTTATTGCAAAGTAGTTCATACCAAAGCTTTGACACATGCAATGCAAAATTTCAAAGGAAATACAAAGAAAATGCAGTGAAGCCATTATACATATTGAGGAAGACATTATTAGACGCTGGTTTGATCTCGCATTCGCTAAAAAATTAAGCAATGCTTCCACTTACAAAAGGGAAACAGAATCTTGCAAATAATAATAATAATAATAATAATAATAATAATAATAATAATAATAATAAATTTTAGATTAGTAGAAGTAAAGTGACATCTTAGAAAGTGTTTCGAAAGAAGAGATAAAACTGGCCACTGCTAAGAAGAGACAAAAGGGAGATGTATAACGCAAGCCAGAATGGATTTCTATCAAGAAGCTCTTGTTTGTTACAGTTATTAGATCACCAAGATAGAATTTTAGAAGTTTTGTATCAAAGAAAAAATATAGCTGCGGGATATATATTTATTTTACTAAAGTCTTCGATAAGCGTAGCCATGAAATCCTTGCTCACAAACTTAGGAAATAATTATTACCTGAGCACTCAGTCTCCGGATTTTAAATTTTTGGAAACAGGGTTTTAAAAAGTATGGCTAGTGGTAAATGGAGTTAAATCAAGAGTTGCACCAATCATTATTTTTAGTACCACAAGGAGCAACATTACCTCACATTAACTCATAATCTCACATTAATGTAAACATTGTTTATAATAATGATTTCAAATATAAACGAAGAAATTGAAGATAGGGTTGTGTCGTCCTTTGCAAACCACACAAAAATTTTCAAAGAAATTAGTTCTAAAAAGGATGTACAAAATTACAATGACATATCAAATACTACATTTAAACTAAATTAAGAAAATAATAAATATGGCAACAACACACGTAGAATTACACCAGATTAACTATGAAATAAACATCATGGGCAAATTACATTAAAATATTATATCAAAGCTATATAGGAGTAATACTGTCAAAGGGTTAGAATTCAGAGAACGTTACAACATTGAAATTACTACTGGAAAAAATAATGGAAATTATGTGCAGGAATTTCCATAACAGAAGACCGACCACCGTAGTCAAATTACTATAGTTTTGTTACAGCAGTAACTGGATAGTACTTTGTTCTCACAAAACTGGTCAGTGATATTGAGATATCGCCGATAGTGAAGCCCTAAAAGAACATTTACGTCTAAAGTAGCAGAAACAAATGGATGAAAATGAGTTACTGATCATGCCTAAAACTTTTGAAATTCTACTACTCGTATTTAGAAAGAATTCTATAACATCCACTCTTTCAAACACAGAATGTTCATGCATTTCGAAAATTCTGGACCTTGAATTCAGCTCTCTTCTTCTCCTTCTACAGTATAGTGGGGTGGGGGTGGGGGTAATTTTTGCGGGTGTTCGCTCTTGGCCCTTCCTTCTTGCATTATATATATATATATATATATATAAACAAAGTAAAAACGCGCTGTAATGACCTTACAAGGAGGCTTTCCTCGTCCCTGCATTCATGAGACAAAAGTAATGAGAACGAAGATGGAAAACGCACTTAAGCAACTCTTACCTTCATCAAATCCCACAAATGAGGAGCTAGGGATGCTACAGAACGGTTAGTCGCATACCGATCATGAATAGGTTTGATAATATATAACTAAAATAACCGTACACTGATGTTAGTACGGTGAGAATGACGTAAAACGTGGGAACGAAACCGCCTCTGTGCTGCACGTTTCACTTTTGTTTCTGTGTGTAATATATACACACACACACACACATATATATATATATATATATATATATATATATATATATACACCCACACACACACACACACACACACACACATATATATATATATATATATATATATATATATATTATATATATAAGTAAAATCTCCAAAAGGAAATTTTTTGAAAGGAATTCAAATTAAGTAAAAAAGTAAGTGCAAAGCTTTCCTCAGGTACTCTCGTGAGTCTCGTCTTCGTTCGGTCAGGAATAAAACCTGAAGTAAGAGAAAAGCACACAGAAGAGAATTTAAAGAACGTTATACCTCTGGCAGCTGAAAATGTCTGAATACAGATAGGTCGTATTGAAGATTCTTTGGATAAAGAGAAATTGTTAAAAAAAAATCTAAGGAAAATAGATCGTTTTTAATATTAAATTTATCGGTATTTTTTATCAAATAGGATTCGACCAATTTCCTCTTATCTCTATTATCAGCATTAAGAAGAAGATAAGAATTGTTAGTATCTGTAGTATGATAAAATTCTAAGCGCTGTTTATGTAAAGTTAAGTTTTCATAGCCAATGTTTAGACTATATTTATGCTGATAAAGACGACGTTTAAAGTCAATGGTCTCACCAATATAACATTTAGAGCAATTCAAACATGGGGTTTTGTAAACCCCAGTATTAGAGGCCCGCTCCGGTGGTTGGTCGCTTCCTAAAAAATTATGAGTAGTGTAAGGTACTTTAGAAACCGTATGAAGACCGGAAATGCTCGGAACTGAGAGGGACAAATAAAACATTTTTAAAATCCTTAGTAGAGACGTTATTGTGAAAATATTTTCTAGCAGCACCAAATGTTTTTTCAACAAGAAAAAGAGGTTAACCTAATTTAGTAAAAGATTTTTTAATATAAGCGAACTCAGCATCCAAATCCTAAAAGCTCTCAAAAACATAGCAATAAGGATGCCTCTTTTTGAGAAAAAGGAATTATAAGACGAAAGCCAGTGAACATCAATTAAAATTAGTGACTTTTCTGAAAACAATAAACTGAGATTTATTATTAGAAGATCTTATAACTTGGACGTCTATTAAAAAAAAAAAAAAAATTTCAGCCTATACAGTAAATTTTATTGAAGGTAAAATATTATTTAATCGCTGGAGAATGACATTAGGATCGGATTCCGCAGGATGGAGAACGAAAACGTCATCAAAGTACCGATACCAGTAAGCGGATGAATCAATAATATCAGAATGAAACCTCTTCTCAAAGAACGCCATGAATAAATTATTAAGGGTAGCTGAAAGCGGGGAACCCATACTGAGGCCTTCTTTCTGTCGAAAAAATAAATTGTTGAGCGTGTAAAACAGAATGTAACAAGCACAGTACATAAGCACGGTACACAAGCCACTTGTACTACTCAGAACAGTTATATGTAATTAGTCAGTGCTAATTATAAGCTTGCCAAATGGCTCTCTAAAAATCTCTCTTTTCTAATAGAAAATATTTTCAATACCCATATCAAAATTTGAATAGACTTTATTAATAAAATTAGTAATATAAGGTTATTATCTAATGCTAATTTCCATTCTAGTGCATTATTTAAGGAGCTAAAACTGTTAAAGCTCAAATATGTAATCAAATTGGCAAGAAATCCATTCATATCGGACCAGAAATAGATCAACGCATGTTATACCTCAGTTTAGATCGTCTTCATCTCAAAAATTATCCATTTTCATTGGACTCAAACTATGGAATGATTTAAATGCCGATGTGAAAAATATTATGGATGTAAATTCGTTTAAAAAAAGTTGAAATCTCGATTAATAATGGAATACTAATAAAAATCTAGGATTAAATGTACATTACTCTATTACTTATTCACTTCTCGTGTCTAATCTGAGACTAAATGTACATTACTTGTTTACAACTTCTTTGGCTCTCGTTTGTCATCTTGATTTTTTGTATGGTATTCGTCTCATACCTTCAATAATGACTTGATATTTGTTTTATATCATTAATTCTTATTCACGATTTATATATTAATAATAATAACTACCTGTTTTACTTTAAATTAAGAGCCCAGTAAAGCCTAAAGTTTAAGGGCCAAATTAAATAAAATCTATAGTCCACCTTCACAATTATTTATTACATATTAAAATTAATGCAACAACAAAAATTTCAAAACTGTATTTTATCAATAAAAGTAATTCAATATCGATCTTGAGAGCAAAAAGATGATTGAATGTGACGTAATCTCTCCTTTTACGAACATTCTAATACAGCGGTTCTGAACCTTTTTCTTCTTCCGTATCCGTTGAACTCTTTCAAGGGATTTTCTGGATTTTCGAGAGGCATAGACGATTTTTACTTTATTTACAACCATGTGACTTGTGGCCGTTTGTCAATTGTACATAAAATTAAAATGGTTATATTTTCAGGACCTCGTCGCGTAACCCCTAAGATTTCCTCGCGTACCCCAGGTTCAGAACCACTGTTCTAATAGATACAGCGTTAAAATACCTCAAAGAATTTCTCATTGAAACGGCATTCAGCTTCGTTTACCTATTTTCTTTTTCGTAAGATCAATTAGACTGCACTCGTCACACTCTTTTTTCATTTTCAATATTTCGAAAAGTTTTGTAGTTACATTTTCAGTTGATTTTAATTCTTTTTAAACAAATTTTCTTACGTATTTTACCCTTTTATTGAATTTGCTTGGCTGCAAATTTAGGGTTTCTTTACCGGGATCCCGGGATCCCGGTAGATTTTTAGCTAATTTAAATTTCCCGGGAAATTCTCCCTGTCCCGGGAAATCCCGGGATATTGCAATCACTCTTTCTGAAGAAATTCAAACTGAAGATGACGAACATAATGACAACATAGATGAAGATGGAGAAGATTTCAATCATAGTATTGATTTTGAAAGTGTTTTGTGTGAGCGCTTTGATGAGGATCCGTTCGAGATAGATATTTCATTTGGATCGCACGACACTGTAGGTAAAGAAATCAACGTGTCTCAAATCATCAATAAAGTCAGAAAAATAGCAAAAAAAATTCGCAAATCACCTTTAAAGAATAACATCTTACAAGGATATGTTCAACAGGAACAAGGAAAAAGTTTGCATCTATTGCTGGATTCCAAAACCAGATGGAATAGTCTTTTAGCCATGCTGGAGCGATTTATCAAAATAAGGTCATCCGTATCGAAAGCTCTCATCGACTGCAATAAAGATATGGACAATTTTGACCTTGACAAACAAGAAGTTGCTGTAATTCGTGACATTGTGGCATCGCTGGAGCCATTAAAAGTTGGAGCAGAAAAGCTGGGCAACAGAGAATCGACTTTACTTTCATCAGAAGGTGTTTTTTTTTTCTTTCATTTTGAACGAACTAAATCAACTAAACACACTTTTTCAAAAAAACTAAAGGAGTCGTTCATTCGACGCATAACAGAGAGAAGAAATGAGAACTTGACTGGCCTCATACAATACCTCAATAGTGGAAAGAATTATAAAAAGGTCGCAACTTTCGCAAGTGACAGAAGTTTGCCAGCCTTACCAACCAAGTCTATGTTAATTTCATCAGCAAAGCAGATGTTAGATCGCCTTTTTGGAATACCTGCTGATTCTACCTCTAGTGAGACAGATGAAGATAATGATGTGCAAGAATCAGCTGTCCCTCAGTCATCTTCGATGACTCTAGCTGAAAGGCTTGATGCAGCTATTAAAGCAGCCGAGGTAGAGAAATCAAGAACACTAGACAGCAAAGCAAGCGCTGCAAAGCACCTTAAAAGGAACTAGAGATCTTCGAGGCTACGGGCGAAAAAACGCAGAACATCTCTCTTCTCTTGAATGCATTAAAGACGATTCCACCCACGTCAATAGAATCGGAAAGGGCATTCTCAGCAGCAGGACTTTTCGTGACTAAAATGAGAACAAGATTGAGTGATCGAAGTATTGACCATCTTTGTTTTTTGAAATCGTACTATAAAAATTCACAGTGATAATTTTTTTGGTTGAATTCATTGAAGTTCTTTGCAATTTGAAGGTAATTTTTATTTTTTCTTTAAATTTTCTAAGCAATTCAATGGCAAATTTTTTTTCGTTGTATTCATTAAGTTTTCAATGAAACGGAGCAATTTTTTTATTTGTGAAAATTTTCTATGTAATTCAAAAGTATTTTTTTAATACATATTTTTCACAGCAATATTATTTTATTTTGCCCATCATGGAGATTGCAGAACTTATTAAATGACTATAAAAAAAAAAAAATAATAATTATACCCCCTCTTTTCTAGGTTAATTTATTTTATAATATATTTTAAATATAATTAATTATATCCCGGGATTTCCCGGGATCCCGGGAAGGGAATCATTTTTATCCCGGAATCCCGGGATAAGCAAAAGGCCGGGAAATGAGAAACCCTAGCTGCAATGTTTTCTAAATTATATATACAAGTATACAGTATATATACACCTTACCTTACATTACAACCTTACAAAGGTTTCGCGCGATGATTTCTCATTTCGCGAAGGTCAAGCTTGTCGCCCCTCCTCTCGAGTTGGCCTGGTGAAGTAGTGAGTTGGACTCTTGCGCTCTCCACCTCACATAGCCAGGTACGCCGGGCTCATCGGGGACTGTTCTGAGCCAGGCGTCTAGTCTTCTTTTGAAGATTTCCACTGCAACTCCCTTCGTGTTTCTTAGGTCTTTGGGCAACTGATTGAACAGTTTTGGTCCTCTCACTACAAAACTATTTTCTTTCAGGGTTAAGGATGTTCCCTCTCTCGCTTTCAATTTGGGAATACGACACAGTCTACCGCTTCTACTTTCCACCGTTGTTTGGGGAGTTATAGGATTCAGAGTAAGATTAGGGACTAGTTTCTCCATTATTTTTCAAGTGTAAATAATGGTGTATCTCTCTCTTCTCCTTTCCAGTGAATATAGGTATAGTTCTCGTAACGTTTCCCAGTAATTTAGTTCTTTGCACCCATTGATCTTGGCTGTGAAGCTTCTTTGGATCCCTTCCAGCTGTCTAATGTCTTCTTTTTTATGGGGATGTTAGGACTGAGCATTATTCCAATTTGGGTATTATCGGGGTTTTCAGTAGAGGAATCATTACATTCCTATCCCTTCTTTTAAAGGTTCTCAATATCTGACCCGTTATTCTCTTTGCTCTGTTTACTGCTATCTTAGTTTGTGTTTCAAATTTCGCATCATCTGTCATTACAACCCCTAAATCTTTTGCTCTGGAATTTCTCTGAATTTCCTTTCCATTTGGGGTATAATATTCCATGGATTTTAGGTCTTCTCTTTTTCCATACCGTAATAGCTGAAATTTCTCGGTGTCAAACTTCATATTGTTGTCTTCCGTCCACTTGTAGATTCTGTTTATGTCGGCTTGTAGAGATCTTATATCTTCTGGGTTTCTTATTTTTCTACTGATCTTTGTGTCATCCGCAAAGGATGTTACTGTGCTGTCTCCGGTAACGTCCTCATCTATGTCAGTTATCATAATTATGAAGAGTAGTGGAGCTAATACTGTTCCTTGTGGTACCGAGCTGAGGACCTCTGATTCTGATGAAGATACTCCTCGTACTGTAACGACTTGCCGCCGCACACTAAGGAAATTATATATCCATTTCCCTACTTTTCCTGTTATTCCTTTAGCAAAGTCTGTGCATAGTACATCATAGTTTTCATTACTTTCAAGTGAATCAATAATGTTGTGGTTTCCATTAGTTGTGATAGGCATGATCTGCCTGACCAAAACCCGTGTTGGTTATCATTGAATTTTTTCTGAATTTCCAAAAAGTCATAGATTTTCTGTCTAACTATTCTTTCAAATATTTTAGTGAGATGGGATGTAAGCGATACTGGCCTATAGTTTTTGGCCTCGGATCGATCTCCTCCTTTATATATTGGGACGATGTTCGCGCTCTTCAGGATGCCAGGTATTTCTCCCGTGTCTAGTGATCGTCTCCATATTCAGTATAGGGGCTCAGCGATTGCATTCTTGCAGGTTTTGATCAGTGTGGCATTCCATTTATCCGGTCCTGCCGCTGAGTGTGTTTTTAGTTTCACTATGGCTTGTGTAATATCATCCGTCGTAAAGTCGAAATCCGTTATACTTTCCCCTTGTGGTTCTTCCTCAAAGAACGCGTTTCTATCCCATATCAATTTGTCAGTTTTTGGATACTGAAAGATGATTCGTACTGAGCTCTTAATATTTCAGATACTTCTGTTAGGTCCGATAGTCACATATATTATATATATATATATATATATATATATATATATATATAGATATATATATATATTATATATATATATATGTAAACCTACAAGGTAAAATCGAAAAGCGATTCCAAGGTCTTTCGTGTCTTCAGCACTACATCTCGCTGGGGAATTCCAGAGCTACACCTTGTCAGGGAACCCCTGACGAGGTGTAGCTCTGAATACACGAAAGGCCTTGGAATCATTTTTCTTTTTACTTGTGGATTTGTATCATATATTATATATAATATATATAATATATATATATATATATATATATATTATATATACACACACGAGGGTGGGCTGAAAAGTAATGCCTCCTCTCAAAAATTTTAAATGGGTTGAAGGATTTTATCGAAACAAAAGCAGATATGTACCTCAGAGTTTATTCTTCAAAACAATGCATTTACTTTTCTATAAAATTACCCCCCACCAACATACATTTACGCCAACGATAAATGAGTTTTTGAAATCCATCCCGGTAAAATTCTGAGTTTTGATTACGAAACCAAAATTTCACAAAGGCTTAACTTCTTCGTCAGACTCGTAGCGATTTCCACGGAGATGTTCTTTAAGTTTAGGAAAGAGGTGAAAATTGGACGCTGCTAAGTCGGGGCTATATGGTGGATGCGGCAAGACGATGAATTGCAGATCCTCAATTGCTTCTCGCGTTTGAACACTGGTGTGAGGCCGTGCGTTGTCATGGTGAACAATGACTGCGTTTTTGTGGGTGCGAACCCTCTTGATCCGTTTTTTCAACTTCTCAACTTCTTCAGAGTTTCAATATAACGTGCGGAGTTGATTGTTGTCCCTCTTTCCGTAAAGTCTTTGAGAACAACACCATTGATATCCCCAAAAACAGTCATCATCTCTTTTCCAGCTGATTTTTGAACTTTGAATTTTTTTGGTTGCGGTGAATTTTTGTGCCGATATTCCATGGATTGCTGCGTGGAAAATTTGGGAGTACCGAAATGGAAGACCCACCTAATCTTGGATAAGCCATATTGACATTAAAAAAATAATAACAATAAAAAATAACTCAGAAGGAGAACATGAACTCTTGCTGAGAAAAATTAAAAAGACACCAACGAAGAAACAAATATGGGATGAAAAGAAAAAAAGATCCCATAGCCAGAAATGGCAACACGGTTTTGGGAAGAAGAAGAAAAAGATCGGGATAAGCTGGATAAGCAGAATAATAGGGAGGACGAGGAGGCGCGAGACGAAAGAAGCCGGAATAAAAATTTTCATTATTGGTGTCAAGAAATAAAACTTATAATAAAACTTCAAGGTAAGAAGTTCATAAATTTCCTTTCGGTTATTAAATTTAGGTTAAATAAGCTGACATTTCAGCTGTAATTGTTTAACAAAAGAGTATGGAAGTCCTGTTTATGGACAAATAGTTATGCTGGTTCATCTTTGGCCTAGGTCTTCCATCTCCAACGTAGCCTAAGTTGTGTTTAGGCTACTCTGGTTGGAGCAGGACCTAATTTTTCCAAAGCTAAATGATGGCCCGTGTGGGGAAGGGTTATTTGCTGTGAAAACCTTAACCTTGAATAAAATAAAATTAAAACAAACAAAAAAAATAAAATAAAATAAAATTACGCCTTATCAAAGATTTTGACATCTGAACAGAATTTATTCCATGTTTGGCTTTTTCAAATATTTACTACATATAAATAATAATAAATTACGAAGCCCTAACTAAAAATAAAAATAAGAAATAATTCAAATACTTCAAAACTTATCATTTGGTCATAAATGTGGTAAAATTCTAGAATAAGGGTAATCCGAAGCCTAGCCTATTTAACCAAAATAAAGCTTAACTATTGTATACATATATAAAATAAAGCTTATTTATAGAGTTGAAAGGGTTTTAGGATTTTGGGCACTTATTTTTGGAAAATAAAATAAACAAAATATGGCTGAATGTGAAGCAATTGAGGCAAAGATTAAATCATTAAAAAGGAAGAGATCAGCAAGGAAGGGAGTCATTACCAGGCTTTTAACTAGCTTTAATAGCAAAGAAAATCCAAATAAAAGGGATTATGATACTATTTTGGGTGGTTTAAATAGAATTAAACAGGAAATAATAATTATAGACGAGGAAAGTGTTACAGAAACTGATGGGTTAAATGTTGGTGAAGAGACATACACAGCACTTTTGTGTGAACAAGAACAGAATATTTTTGAAATAGATTCTCACATAAATGAATTATATGCTGCTTTAGATAATCTACCAAATAATTTAGAAGCTACAAATCAAAGTTTGATTGAGGCCTTCAGAAATGTATCCGTTTCTAATGATGACAATAAACAACTAAAAGCCAAGTTACCAACATTACAAGTACCAATATTTGAGGGTGATCGAACAAAATTTCAGTCTTTTCTGGAAAAATTTGATAGTTTAATTGGCAACAAAGATTATATATCTGATGTTGACAAATTCAGTTATCTGCTTAATTATTTAAAGGGCCCAGCCCTAAAACTGGTTGATGCCTTACCGGCAATAGGCAGCTCGTATAAAATAGCTCTCAAATTACTAGAAAGAAATTTCCTAAATAGAAAAGAAATAGTAAATGGTTTAGCAATAAAATTAAAAAATATAAAACCAGCCAAGGATAACCATCAGAATCTGTACAATTTCTATTGTGAAATTGAATGCATGTTAGGTCATCTACAAAATAATGACATAGATCTAGAGCAGGGGTTCCCAAATTGTGTTCCGGTATACAAGTGTTCCGCGGAACACCAATTTGGGAACCCCTGATCTAGAGAAATCAGCATGGTTTATCCAAGCCATAATATTTGATTGTTTACCTACCCAAATTAGGGATATTTTCCAAAGAATAACGGGAAATACATACCCTACCCTTGGTGAAATAAGGAATGAATTTCCAAATGTTTTGTCAATGTACAAATCTTCAAAGATTATTCACAAACAAAGATTGATTCACAAATAAACCAAACAAAGATTGATTCACAAATAAACCAAACAAAGATTGATTCACAAATAAACCAAACAAAGAAAATTCAAACAAAACCAAAGCCACAACGCAACAACAAAAAAGACAAATCAGAACAAAAAGTGATAGGTCTAACTCCTACACTACAAAATTTTAATGTTACGACAGAATTTGTACGTAAGTGTAAATTTTGTTCGGCTGATGATCACAATAGCACACGATGTACTAAATATGTAGACTTAGAATCCCGGATAAATAGGTGTTCTCAGTTAAACCTTTGTACTAAATGCACAGCTGCAGGACATACTAACAAAGACTGCAAAACAAAAATAAGATTCAAATGTGTTAATTGTGGAAGTTTAAATCATGTCTCTTGTCTTTGTGATTCATTTAAAAATTCAAATAAACAAAACCAAAGAAAAATGAAAAAACATTTAATGGACATATATCAATAAATAATGTCAATAAAAATTCTAGTGTACTCCTACCTACAATAACCTTGGATTTAAAAAATAAAAAGGTGGGACAACTCCTATAAGATGTCTAATAGATTCTTGTTCCCAACAAACATTTGTAGATCAATCATTAGTTAATCAATTAGGCCTACAAACTCATAAAAATGAACAAGAATTGTGTATAACATCATTTGTCAAAGAAAATGAACAGAAAGAAAAATATAGTACAGTCAATTTAGATCTGGATATACCCACAGAGAATAAAACAACAAACATAGAAGCAGTAGTCATTGAACAAGTTGGTCAACAAAAATTTAAAATACCAAATTTAAAACAAGTAATACAACAACTTAAAAAGCAATATAAAATTGCAGATAGAAATTTAAATGATGATACAATAGATAATGTTCAAATGTTAATTGGAGCTGATTATATTCACTTAATTCAGAAGGGCATAGTCAGAATAGGAGATGGGATTGCTCTAGATACTCACTGGGGTATAGCTCCACTGGGACACATAGATAAATATAAAATAACAATGAAAAATAAAAATATATGACTAACAAACTTGCCCTATTATGACAAGGTCTTACACAACTCAAATAATGACATAAATACTGAAATATTAAATAAATCATTAACAACTGAAGAATTAGATAAAGGTGTACAACAGCTCTGGCTATTAGAGTCAGTGGGGGTGCAAGATGGTGATCATACAGATGAAAATCAATTAATGGCTGAAAATTTTGAAAATACCATCATGTATGAAAATGGCCATTATTCAATTGAACTACCTTGGAAGATCAATAGTCCAAAATTAAATGATAATCTAAAGGTAGCTAAAGGTCATCTCTATAATTTGATGAAAAGATTAAAAAATGACAAGAGAATTAAAATGTATGATGATGTTTTCAAGGACCAGTTAGAAAAAGGCTTCATTGAAGAAGTTAAAGATCACCCCTTTAAAAAAGACAACTGCCATTATCTTACTCACACAGGAGTCTATAGAAAGGATGCACCCACAACAAAACTTAGAGTTGTGTATAACTGTAGTCTTAAAGATGGCAATAAGCATAGCTTGAATGACTGTCTCATAGAGGGGCCTAATCTTATTTCAGACCTTGTAAAAATCCTTCTAAGATTTAGATTAGATGACTATGCAGTTCAAAGTGATATAAGCAAAGCTTTTTTGAGAATTCATCTGAAAAATAACTATGACAAAGATCAACTAAGATTCTTGTGGTTTAATGATCCATATGACTTAAATAAAGGGTTTAAAACATTTAAATTTAATGTGGTTTTGTTTGGAGCAAATGCAAGTCCTAGTTTACTGGCTTTAACCATCAAACATCACTTAAATTTGTATGATGAAAATGATTTAACTGTTCAGTTCTTGAAAGATCACTTCTATGTAGATAACCTTGTAGGATCAACCAAAACAGAGTCAGAATTAAATGAAGTTTACATAAAAGCAGATAAAATAATGAAAGAAGGTAATTTTGAATTAAGAGAGTGGATCACAAATAATGAGAGACTAAATCAAAAATAAAATCAGAAGACAAAGGATTAACAGAACCAACAAACAGGGTGAAAACATTAGGCATGATCTGGGATTTGAACTCAGATTCTAAAGTTCATGACTCACTCTGCACAAAAGGCTACACCTTAGATACAACAGCTAACACAAAAAGAAAGATCTTATCCGAAAGTTCAAAAATATTTGATCCTATGGGTTTACTCCTTCCTTCTACTATCAGATCCAGGGTTCTTTTACAAGAATTTTGGAAACAGAAAGTAGACTGGGATGATCCTATAACCAATAAACAACAAGATAGCTGGAAAAGGTTAGCTAAAGATCTCAATAAATTACAAAACATAAATATTCCCAGAGTTTGTGGACACAGAGATACACCTCAAACCTTGCATGTATTTGGTGATGCCAGTGAAAAGGTGTATGGCTGTTGCGCTTACCTTGTAGGTGAGGATGGCAGCCATTTGATCTATGCCAAGGGGAAAGTAACACCCTTAAAACAAAAGAAAACTATTCCTCAGCTTGAACTACTTGCGGGTTATCTAGCTGTAAAAATAACAGTATTTCTCCATGAAGTCTATTATGATGTAAACATCACAACTACATATATTTGGCTTGACAGTCAAATCTGCTTGGCATGGATCAACTCTGATGAGTTAAACTCAAAAAACATCTTTGTCCGTAACAGATTAAGAGACATTAAAGAAGCTAGACAAAATTTGGACATAACCTTCAGATACATTCCAACAAAACAAAATCCTGCAGACTTTCTCACAAGAGGATTATCCTGTAAATTACTAAAATCCAACAAAAATTGGTTTCATGGACCTGAATTCATTCAGGATGAAACAATGTGGCCAGCAGAACAAATTAATGTAAAACTTAACATGATAACCACAAATAAAGTTGAGCCACTATTAGATTATAACAATTATTCTGACTTTGGCAAACTTGTAAGGGTAACATCTTACTGTCTCAGATTCATTCACAACTGTTTAAAGAAAATAAATAAACAAAGAAATAATGATAATGAAATGTATACAAGTCTAGCTACCAAATATTGGATTAACCACATACAACAAACAGAATACAAAAATGAAATAGATTTTTAACAATTGGTAAACAAATGAACAAAGTACCCTCTGTGGTAATAAACTTGAATCTTTACATTGACAAAGATGGCTTATTAAGATGTAAGGGTAGATTAAACAAATCACAAATCACATATAACAGTAAACAACCCCTTCTTCTTCCTAGGTTCCATCACATTACAACCCTAATTATTAGAGAGAAACACAATGAACTTTATCACATGGGCGTTCCACAAACATTAAATGCCATTAGAAAGTTGTATTGGATACCCAAAGGCAGAATGACTGAAGACAGTTTTGAATAACTGTGTCACCTGCAAAAGGATTCATTCCAGATCTTTCAGGAAGACCAATCCTCCTGATTTGCCAACAGAGAGAGTCACCTTTAATAGGCCTTTTGAAACAGTTGGCATAGACTATACAGGAAGTTTGACTGTTGGTCTGGGAACAACAGAACAAAAAATGTACATCATACTTTACACATGTTCATCTTCTAGAGCAGTCAGCTTAGATAGTGAGTGATCTCTCCGCAGAATCATTTGTCTATAGCTTTAGAAGATTTTGTGCTAAGCATTCTGTACCCAAAATTGTTTGGACAGATAATGCAACCTATTTCAAGGCTGGTGAAAACCAAATAAATGACATATTACAAAATTCACATACCATAACATATCTACAAAATAACAAAATAAAATGGAAATACATCCCTGTTGCATCACCATGGTATGGAGCAATCTGGGAAAGGAATATCCAAACAATAAAGAATTGCCTAAAGAAATCAATAGGTAAAAAACAAATTGAATTCTTTGAACTTCTCACTCTCATTAGTGAAATTGAGAATGTTGTCAATAACAGACCTCTTACTTATGTAGGGGATAATATTAATGATGTAGAGCCTCTCACCCCAAATCATTTGATTAAGGGAGAAGTCATTAACCTTCTACCTGATTACAATATCTCCTTGGATGATCCACCTTGGAGTGATAATAATCATGATTTGCAAAATAGATTATCACAAATAACAAATATAAAAACAAAATTTAAAAAGCAATGGAGTGATGAATACCTTGTTGGGTTGAGAGAAAGACATAAATATATACAAAACAAAGACTGGGTTAATGAAATCAGGGTAGGAGATGTAGTTCTAATTAGACAAAATACACCAAGACAGTGTTGGCCATTAGGTAGAGTTTTAGAACTAAAAACTGGGGAAGATGGATTAACCAGGGTTGTAAAACTTAAAACTGCTTCAGGTGAAACTATAAGAGATGTATCACTCTTATACCCCCTAGAAGTAGGACCAACTACTGTTAACAAAAATGATCATGAAGATGAATCTATAATAGATTCTGATGATGATCAAAATTTGACCCAAACTATACCAAACCTAACCTGTTCAATAAATGATGTAACTAGTCCTACTACTACAATAACCTATACCACAAATAGTAGACCACAACGTTCAACTGCTCTACGAGCTAGGCAGATGTTACAACAAAAGATAAGGGCTGGAGTATTGTAATATTTCCTATGGAAAATAAATTAAAATGCAACACCCTTTCATTTTGAAAGGGTGAGGACTTTATAAAATGCTACACTTTTTATATTAAAAAGTGAGGAAAAACAAAAATGGAATAACAAATAAAACATAAATATAGGTAATCTAAGATGGGTTAACAAATATTAAAGAAAAAATTGGGTTTCACATGCAATTTTTCCTTTCTGGCTGGCCCCAATGTGTGGAAAATTTGGGAGTACCGAAATGGAAGACCCACCTAATCTTGGATAAGCCATATTGACATTAAAAAAATAATAACAATAAAAAATAACTCAGAAGGAGAACATGAACTCTTGCTGAGAAAAATTAAAAAGACACCAACGAAGAAACAAATATGGGATGAAAAGAAAAAAAGATCCCATAGCTAGAAATAGCAACACGGTTTTGGGAAGAAGAAGAAAAAGATCGGGATAAGCTGAATAAGCAGAATAATAGAGGACGAGAGCGCGAGACGAAAAGCCGGAATAAAAATGTTTTATGGTGTCAAGAAATAAAATTATAAACTTTCAAGGTAAGAAGTTCATAAATTTCCCTTCGGTTATTAAATTTAGGTTAAATAAGCTGACATTTCAGCTGTAATTGTTTAACAAAAGAGTATGGAAGTCCTGTTTATGGACAAATAGTTAGGCTGGTTCATCTTTGGCCTAGGTCTTCCATCTCCTACGTAGCCTAAGTCGTGTTTAGGCTACTCTGGTTGGAGCAGGACCTAATTTTTCCAAAGCTGTTTATTTTCAGTCATAATGGTGGACCCAGGTCTCGTCTCCTATCGCACTGCTGTGCAGAAATTCCTCTTCATTTTCGAAGTGCTGCAGATTTTCTTGACAAATGCGTAGTCTCTCAGTTTTCATCTCGGCAGTGAGCATGCGAGGCACCCATCTGGCTCAGACCTTTCCGTAACCGAGAATACTCCACGAATCAGTTCGTCAACGTAGTTCCGATAAGACACGTTGGTTGCCATTACAGGCCTTCCACTTCGCGGTTTGTTTCGCAAATCTTCTTGCCCTGCTTCTCCTTCTTTACACTGCCTCGCCCAACGTCGAACAGTACTCACATCAACACACTGTTTGCCGTACACAGCTTGCATTGGCCGATAAATGTCTATGGGAGCAACATTTTCCGCGGTCAAAAATTCAATTACGGCACGTTGCTTGAAGCGAACGTCTTTTAATCCTTTCCATTGTAATCGATACTGAACCAACGTATTGAATGAGTGTAGGCTATATTAGGCTATAACATAAAACCAGTTTTATCTATGATAGAATGGGGGGAGGATATCAAGTTACAACACAAAACCGGTTTTATCTGGCTACCTCTACACAATCCATAATTATTCAAGTAGAGGCATTTCCTTTCAGCCCACCCTCTTATATATATATATATATATAACGTAAAGAACGACGCTTGTATAGGAGATATTCCGCGCAAGACGAGAAAGAGAAAACAACAAATGAAAAAATGAAGTACCACCTGGGAATCGAACCCGGGATCTTCCGATTGCCGGTCAGACGCGATAACCACTACACCATGGACTCCACTCTTCCAAATGCCGTAATTCCTCTACATACTCGCAGAAACCAATGCCCCAAGGGGGCACCTCCCGCATGCCGTAACATTATATACATTCAACTGCAAAGAACACGCAGTATAAATAACGTAAAGAACGACGCTTGTATAGGAGATATTCCGCGCAAGACGAGAAAGAGAAAACAACAAATGAAAAATGAAGTACCACCTGGGAATCGAACCCGGGATCTTCCGATTGCCGGTCAGACGCGATAACCACTACACCATGGACTCCACTCTTCCAAATGGCCCCCTTGGGGCATTGGTTTCTGCGAGTATGTAGAGGAATTACGGCATTTGGAAGAGTGGAGTCCATGGTGTAGTGGTTATCGCGTCTGACCGGCAATCGGAAGATCCCGGGTTCGATTCCCAGGTGGTACTTCATTTTTTCATTTGTTGTTTTCTCTTTCTCGTCTTGCGCGGAATATCTCCTATACAAGCGTCGTTCTTTACGTTATTTATACTGCGTGTTCTTTGCAGTTGAATGTATATAATGTTACGGCATGCGGGAGGTGCCCCCTTGGGGCATTGGTTTCTGCGAGTATGTAGAGGAATTACGGCATTTGGAAGAGTGGAGTCCATGGTGTAGTGGTTATCGCGTCTGACCGGCAATCGGAAGATCCCGGGTTCGATTCCCAGGTGGTACTTCATTTTTTCATTTGTTGTTTTCTCTTTCTCGTCTTGCGCGGAATATCTCCTATACAAGCGTCGTTCTTTACGTTATTTATACTGCGTGTTCTTTGCAGTTGAATGTATATAATGTTACGGCATGCGGGAGGTGCCCCCTTGGGGCATTGGTTTCTGCGAGTATGTAGAGGAATTACGGCATTTGGAAGAGTGGAGTCCATGGTGTAGTGGTTATCGCGTCTGACCGGCAATCGGAAGATCCCGGGTTCGATTCCCAGGTGGTACTTCATTTTTTCATTTGTTGTTTTCTCTTTCTCGTCTTGCGCGGAATATCTCCTATACAAGCGTCGTTCTTTACGTTATTTATACTGCGTGTTCTTTGCAGTTGAATGTATATAATGTTACGGCATGCGGGAGGTGCCCCCTTGGGGCATTGGTTTCTGCGAGTATGTAGAGGAATTACGGCATTTGGAAGAGTGGAGTCCATGGTGTAGTGGTTATCGCGTCTGACCGGCAATCGGAAGATCCCGGGTTCGATTCCCAGGTGGTACTTCATTTTTTCATTTGTTGTTTTCTCTTTCTCGTCTTGCGCGGAATATCTCCTATACAAGCGTCGTTCTTTACGTTATTTATACTGCGTGTTCTTTGCAGTTGAATGTATATATATATATATATATATATAAACACAAAGTGCCTAATTCCTCCTGGGTCTTGTAAGCATTTAGGAGCAATCGAAGGAAAAAATTCCTAAATATTTCTCAGAACCTGAGTGAGAATGTACGACCTTCGTTTATTACTAACTAAACATAAAAATAAAACTTTGTTGCGGTAAATTTCCTAAGTTTTCTTTCGTATTTTATTAACAAATACGAAATGCAACCGTTTTATATTCGGGGTAAGCCTTATTTACTTTATTTTAGTAGAAAGAGAATTTCTTCGTTCTCGTCGTGTGAAGCACGCGAATATTTCAAATTTGGTTAAAAATGGAAGCGAAGCCATCGATTCGCATTTCATTTGCATGTTGCGAAGCTTAACGCGGACACCTACGGAATGCCTTTGCACTAAGAACAAACAAGCACGTATGTATTTGGATTACGTAACAAAATGGAGCTCCATTACGATTGTGTCCAAACAATGGTTATTGAAATTACTGTAAGGTAAAGAGATTTAATATAGTTTCGCTTTTCCGCGTAAGTATAGTTGAAAAGACTCGGGGGGGAGTGGGGGATAATAAAAGAGAAAATATGAAATGGCTTTTATCGTTATAAATTATAAAACTGTAGTACCAATCCCTGTGAAAACACCTCCATTATGACGTTACAATGTACTAGTAACTAACTTACCTTTCTTATACAGATTATAAACACTCACTTAAAACAAAGTGGAAAAAAGGTATTGTAAAACAAGAGGTCCTCTGAGCCACATAAACTCTCAATCAACCATTCATTTTAACATATTCATTTATTTGACAAACTATCTCCAAACACTCAGTAACCAAGATGTACGTATTGTTCGCTCTACTCTTATACTTCAGTGTATCCTCATTTACCTGTAATTTAAATGTATCCTTTTAGTGTTTTATTGGCGGGAATATTTTTGGTGTTCGTTTGTTGAGATTTGTCCTCAAACATAAATCGGGGATTAAACTACAGTAATTAGAAATAATTTATGGTGTCATAAATTTTATAACTTTTATTTGGGCTTAAGGTTTTAAAGAACAGAATACATATATATATATATATATATATTATATATAATATATATAATATATAGACCCATATATATATATATATATATATATATATATATATATATATATATATATATATATATATGGGTCTACTCCGGGTATTATATATTATATATATATGGGTCTACTCCGGGTATTATATATATATATATATATATATTAGTGATGTAGGTCACATCCGCATCCGCATCCGCGGAACATCCGCACATTTTCTCGCATCCGCATCCGCATCCGCACTTTGGACTGCGGATGTCGTGCGGATGTGGACCGTTGAGATAAAACGTCATTAATAAGCGGAAATTATCAAATTCTACTATATTAATAGAACTAGTTCATTGTGCGCAAAAGTGATGCAAGCGACAAGACGAGAGGCTGTTCTTGTATGAAGTTACTCTCTTGCAACCTACTTAGATCCACGTTACAAAGCTAAGTTATTTTCACCTAGTTCATTAGAACGACTTAAATCATCACTTGGCAAAGCAGTTGAAGAGCTTCAATCTCTTGAATCTGTCGCTTCGCCACCCACCAAAGAATAAAAGTTTCAGTGACAGAACCAACACCTTCAACAAGCAAATCTATCACAGAATCTGTCTCTCAGTTTCTTGAGTCAAGCAGCAATGACGAGACCTACGCGATGTCAAAAGATGTAGTAAAAATGATCGAGAGCTACCACCAAGAAAAACGCCTGGCTGCATGTAACAATCCTATTAGTTGGTGGAAAAATACGCAGAATATCTATCCATACTTGAGTAAACTTGCAAGGAAACATTTAGCCTGTCCTCCAACAAACGTACCAGCGAGAGATTATTTAGCAGTGCTGGATTAATATATGATGAAAAGAGAAACAGACTGGCAGCAGAAAAGGCAGAAAAATTAATGTTCCTTAAGCATAACCTTCCTATAATTAAGTTTGAATATTAAACGATGAACATCTTAGTTTACTTTATTTTAATTACTCATTTATAAATATGCCTAATAAAACTTTAAACTTAATATAAATAGTTATCAAGCTAATTAAAGATCTCTTTCTATAAGGGTGGAGGTTGGGGAAAGAGGTCGGGTAACACAATTATGGTTTCTAATTGTGGCTGAAACTCAACAAAATATAACGAATTTATTTGCAGACGAATTCACTAATTGATTTCTATATTAGTTAGATGCTTGCTATTATTTTATACAGTATGTTCAGGGAAAAGTACAGCAATTATTGTACAATTAATCAATTATACTACATTATAGCTACAGCTCTCTCTATATAATAACTTATTATATACGTTAAACACAAACAAATCTCGAATATATCCTAAAAAATAACGAAAATGTAGACATCCGCATCCGCATCCGCGGATGTTGAAATCAAACATCCTCATCCGCATCCGCATCCGCGGATGTGAAAAAAATGACATCCGCTACATCACTAATATATATATATATATATATATATATATATATATACAGTGGTGGGCACCGTTAACCAAAAAGTTAAGTTCGATAATGATAATCCGTTAACCCCAATTTTTAACTCCGATAACGATAATCCGGTAATTTTACTACAAAGTTAACGGAAGTTAACGATAATCCGTTAAGATAACTATTTCTTTACTAACATTTAAAAAATCAAGGAAAAAAGCTTTAAAAACCCATAGAAAATGTTTATTTATGCAAAATCCAACAATAAATAGGTATTTAACTGTATTTTTATCAAGTTTGGCAACTTTTTTGCTTAATAACTTTTTTTATTATTTTTAATAAAAAATGTACTGATTACATGTTTTGAAACCCTTGTAACCACTAACCATTAATTAAATTTTAATTTAACAGAGAATTATTATGTCGGGAACTGAAAGGTAAAATTAAATTTTAGGCACATTTATTAAAGACTATGACACAATGTGCTGGTTGCCCTTCAGAAAGACCAACTTCTCAAAGTTAGGCCCAACTGCCAGTCTTGACCTCTTGGGCCTCAGGATGTCCTTGCCGAGAGAGAAGAGCCGTTCCACTGCGGCAGAGGACGGAATTGGCAGACTGAAGTTATGGCGGTTTGAATTCATTCGCGGAGCGGTGATCTTCCGTGAATGACTCCTCGCAGTTAACGTGTTAACGGACTTTAACAGACTAAATATCGAGTTATCGGAAGTTAACTGGTCCGATAACGATAAATGGAAATTAACTTCCGTTAATAGTCCGTTAAAAAAGTTAACTTCGTTAATTAACTGTTATCGGATTAACGCTTTAGTGCCCAACACTGTGTATATATATATATATACACAAACACACGAGTATAACCTTTGGCTACCTTTGGTTTTCCTTCCGCCCGAATTGTTCATTCTGACGAAGGTCAAGCTTTTCATCCACCTTAGACCTACAGTTTAACGTGGAATCTGAACCACGCCCCACCAGCAGCCCAGCTTCTTAACCACTAGGCCACCCTGGGTACCCATTTATGTACCAACCACTTTCTTTGTATGGAAGGATGAACAGCTGGGTTTTGTTGCGTGCCGGTTGCCGTCACCGGGTCTCGATCCTGGGGCCGATGGATTCGTAGTCAGCGACGCTAACCACTACACTACCGAGGCGCATATATATATATATATATGTTTGTTGGTCACTCCTAACGAAGGAATAATAAATAGAAACCACAGTCCCAAATCTTCAAATACACACTCTTCATTATAAACCTATACCTAGTTATTATACATTTTGTTGCTGGGACATTCTAATGACTCTTATTACTTTGGCCTGATCTAACCTTACTTAGAGTAGTGTAACTGGACCTAATCTAACCTAACTTGTCTCGTAGGACTCTTGTCGATATAGAATGTCGATCAAATGTCTTACACTCGTTTAATATTATGTGGCATATAGGAGAAAACTTATATTTACAGTATATATTATGTCGTCTCTGCTCTGCACCAACCTCATGAATTTTGAAGAAATCAAGAATCAAGTATCGAAAAGGGGGTTGCGGGGGTCCTAAAAGGGAAGAACGCTACAGATCAAAAAGTAAAATGAAAACTTGAAGCGAAAAGGAGTCTTCAACTTCAAATTCAGGATGTCACAACATTTGTGGATGACAAAATTCGATTACATCTTCAACTTCAAATTCAGGATGTCATAACATTTGTGGATGACAAAATTCGATTACATCTAAATCTTTCCTTAGGATAAAATCGAAGTAAAACTCACCATTAAATTCCCGTTTGTGTTGCTGTAATTCAGACCAAGGATGAGGAGGAACAGAGATTTTCTTAACCAAGCTTTTATCTTTGACATTTCATTTACTTCGAATTCCTTTTTAGATTCCAAATTGGATTTTGCTTTGCTATATTTCTATTTTATTTGTGAATAATATATTTTATACTCTATTATCTGTAAAAAGAAAAAAAATACGTTAATAATCTTCTCACCCTAATCTATAAAGCAAGAGTTCGTAATAATCTGTAAAATGTCGTGCGTGAAAATAATAAAGATAAAAAGGGCGTTTAAATTCTTCTTCGATCAACGAAAAACTTTTTATATAAAAATGAGAATTTTAATGCGAAATAATTAGCTCCCTGCGTCGTCTCATACATCTTATGCCAGAATTTGAAATTTTTTTTACTCTCTCTCTCTCTCTCTCTCTCTCTCTCTCTCTCTCTCTCTCTCTCTCCTCTCTCTCTCTCATGTCTGTTGGTATTTCTACTTATTTATTATGTTGCCAGTGTCTGTAGCTTTGTTGTAATAATAGTCTGGGAGTTACTGCAATGGGCTGGTATTAGTTGGCCTCAGCTCCGTGCCAGTTTCTAGCCCTCCTGATTGATTACTACCACATCTATTATGTCTTTCTCTCTCTTCCTTCCTTCTCAATGCCCAACTTTCATTATCCTCCATTGAAAGTACTGTATTGGCCCGAAAATAAGATGGCCTCGAATATAAGACGACCATCACTTTGTGGTGGGATGCCAACAAATTTTGTTTGAAATTTAAAAAAATATCATATAGTAATTACTGTTGGCGGATAATTAATCATCGTTATACAACATTTTTATTAATTATATTTTAAAAATAATTTGTAGAAAGAGTAAACAAAACTTGTCAAATAAAATGTTTATTCATAGACAATAATACAATGATATAACCTGGAAAACAAAGCACTTCTGACAGACACGTTGAATCCTGGCGTCTTCGGTCAGCTGATAGCAGGTAACAAGTAAATGCCGTAAGTATGACACATCACGCCTTAACTCGAATATTGTCCGCGAATATAAGACGAGTTGCATTTTTTAGGTCGTAAAGTTGAACAAAAACCTCGTTTTATATTCGGGCCAATAAGGTAGTAGCATGGGTGCATTTGAGGAGAGCCAGTGCCAGTGCCATTGAGGGGAAATAGGTAGAGCGGGGATGGGGAAGAAGAAACGAGTGGAAAAAGAGGGGAAAAAAGGGGAGTGCCAGATGGGAGTGTCAGTATAGCAAAATTTTAATCTTTGATAAGATCTTCTAATCCCTGATAAGATCTTAATCCGTTAATGGCTTTTCATTAAAAAGAGATTAAAAAAATAAAAATAAAAACAAGAAAAAATAATAATAGTGTAACGGGCCACTATGAACTTTAGAGGCCACCATTTTAAAAGATAAAGAAGTAAAAAAACTGAAAGGCCACATGATGTGATGTAGCACACAAGACCCAAAGTCGCTTAACTTCACTTATCGATGCTCTCTCTCTCTCTCTCTCTCTCTCTCTATATATATATATATATATTATATATATAAACCTAACCTGACCTAGAGAGCATACCTTCAAACCAAAATAATAATAATAACTTAACAAGCTAATTTAACATAACTTATCCTAGCCTAACTTAGAGTGTACAACTTTGACAGCACGCTGACACATGCATATACACATAAGCTCAATAGAACAGCGACACTGATATTAGCTTTTGGATTTTATGTCTATTTATATGTGTAATTCCTCTCTCCAAACATATATATATATATATATATATATATATATATACACACTTCTCAATTAATAAGATTAAGGGAAGAAGTTTTATTTATTTATACATAGTAGAACTCAGCGCGGTGTCTCCCTAAAGACCATCGAACTTTCATTTTCGAGTTCACTTGTTCTAAATACCAGTGTTTCCTCACACACACACACACACACAATATATATATGCGCGGTTTCAAGAATTATAATTTAACTTTATATTAAAATAAATAATGCCTCAATTAATTATTCATAAATACATTTCATGGCGGGAGACCCAAGTTGAAACTCGGCGACATTTAAAGAGTTGGTAGACACATACACATGGCAGACATGCAATTACAGAAAACACGCTTACACACTTGCCTGTCTTGTTAATATGCCTTGTTAAAATGCATGGCATGGATTACGTGAGGTAGAGTTGCGTTTTTACAGTCCCGATTTCTTTTTTCCCCTCTTCTTTCTCTTGGGTGGCTGACTGCACGTGACGGGTGAGGGCATGGTGTCGAAAATCTGATTTCTGTTCTTAATTCCTGTTTCCACCCCTTTCCTCTAGAAGCATTTCATCACTTTGTTGGGTGATGGCTCTGCGCGTACATGGGTGTAGACAGGGAGCATTTAATCTTTACCTCTCTTAATCCTTATGGGGCTAGCCTGAAGTGGGTCATTGGGTCTTTGTTGGCCAATTCCTTGGTAAATAGAGCTGTAAATATTTTCCTTAAATAAAAAAATTTTTTCGAGGTTTTTGTGACAATACCAAGTGGTTGGTGTGAGATCGGCACAAGTATATTATTGGTTAATTTATACAACGATGCTCTCTAGTGTACAATCTCTATGTGTGCATAGCGTATTTGTAGAGTTAGCTTATATATTCTCCTCTTTCCTGTAAAATTTCCTTTGCTACTTTTCCAGGGTCAAGGTATTTTTCAACATTTTTTTCGTACCCGCCTCTTGCGAGGAGTGAGGAGAGTCGGGAGAGGGCCTTATGTTTTTCTATCCATTTTTCTACTAGTGCTAGAATACTTAAAAATGAACACTTTAATAACAGTAACCTCCCGATTGGACCGAAAGGTCTTTGAGGTTTCCTCTTGTCCATGTAACTTCTTGTAACTCCTTGTGACTCTCTCTCTCTCTCTCTCTCTCTCTCTCTCTCTCTCTCTCTCGATGTTGGGCAGTAATATCGAGGTGACTGATTTAGAAAAGGACTTGGGTGTGCTAATTAGCAGCGACCTTAAGTTTACGAAACAGTGTGTAGAGATGGAAAAGAAAGCCCAGAAACTATTGGGTTATATCAGGAGGCAATTTCAGTTTCGGAACAAGGAGATTGTGCTCTCACTGTACAATTCCCTTGTTCGGCCGTACCTGGAGTATGCTGTGCAGTTCTGGTCGCCCACCCTCAGGAAAGATATGAGAGGCTGGAGCGAGTGCAGGCGAGGGCCACAAAGTTGATCCCTTCCGTTAGGCATATGGGCTACAATCGACGGTTACGCGCCCTGAACTTGTTTTCGCTTGAAACTCGGAGGCTGCGCGGTCAACTGATCGAGGTTTTCAAGCTCTTACGAGGGTTCAACGATGTCGATTTTAGAAGTATGTTAGTTTAAATGATAACCCAACTCGCAACAATGGTTGGAAGTTGGATTTGAAACGGTTTAGGACTAGTGTGTGTGGGAATTACGTTACGTATAAGATCTGTGACACATGGAACAGGTTACCTTCGGAAGTTGTGAACAGTTCCTCTGTGGATCAGTTCAAGAAAAGGTTAGACGAAATCTTGCACACTATTTGAGTGTGTAAAGACATTTAGGACCTCAGTCTGCGGAAATTTCTTTTCCTGTAAAATAGTTGATATCTGGAACCAACTTCCCTCAGAGGATGTTTCCAGTCAAAGTGTAAATCTGTTTAAAAATAGGCTAGACAAAGTACAGAACACACTCATAGTTTAAGATTAAAACCTCAGAAAACTCTGCAGGAGTTCGCTTGCTCGGTGTCTCTGTGAGCAAGCTAAATATAGAGCTATTTATATATTCTCCACTTTCCTGTAAAATTTCCTTGGCTACTTTTCCAGGGTCAAGGTATTTTCTTCAACCTTTTTTCCGTACCTGCCTCTGGCAGGGAGGGAGTGGAGGGTGGGAGAGAGCCTTCTACTTTTCTATCCAGTTTTCTACTACTGCTAGCATAGTTTGAAAGACAAAATTTTCCCTGGCACCCGTTGCCATTGGTACCTCCTCGGTATGGGCCGCAAGGCCTTTTGAGGTACTTCTTTTCCTTGTAACTCCTTGTAACTCTCTCTCTCTCTCTCTCTCTTTCTCTCTCTCTCTCTTGAACGAACAAACGAACGAACGATTTGTTAAAACATTATAAGGAATGTAATATGGTATGGGCCCAGTGTAAAAGCCCTAGAAGTGTAATCATATTACGGAGGGGTTTATAGCTTTACACCCTGTCCAAACCACTGGTCACTACATCATCTGAACGCAAAGGACTATCTCCCATCCAGTTACTCACCAGACCTAAAGTCTCTTAACTTCGCTGATGGACAGGGAACGTTGTTAGATTCAGCTCATTTGTTACAATGTGTCAATTGCAAAAAATATTATATGTTAAATATAACTTTATCAGGGCATGTGTCCTTAATTCATTTATTTCTATCTTGATAAAAGATTAGTAAGGTGAGAGTTAGGGAGACAGAAGTGGATCGATTTGAGAATTTCCCCCTTGAGATCCTCCCGTACGTTTATAAATTACATTTACAGAAAATTTTGACATGATGCCCACAGGGGTCCCAAGGCGACACTTCTAAACGGGAATGAGCTCGCTCACTCGCACCCGTCGCACACCCATGCACTCACGTCGTATCAACCGCACCTGCCCGCCCGCCCGCCACCCCCAAGCTCTACCCTTGTGGCTATACACGTGGGCAGGGGCCTTCAACCTGGGCAGTAGCGCCCACTAGTGGGCGAATTGTGATTTTAGGTGGGCGGTAGAAAATTTTCACGAAAACTGTAATTAGATTCACTTAAGGGTGTGGTAAATATGAAAATTTAGACTTCAAAAGACCCGATCTAAATCGACGAAAAATATAGTTAGCACTAAGATCACACACACGTACGCACACACAAACACAATCGTTTTCTTCTACAATCTACATCTATTCTACAATAAAAGAAAATTGAATTGATTGTTATCAATCAAAGATGATCTCACAGCTAGTGACTTGGAAAACTATAGTAGTCATCTTGATGCACTAAAAATTGACACGGAAAATCGTATTCAAGACATTATCAACCTTAAAGTCGATGCGTGGATGGAGACTCCTTTTATTATAAACGTATGTGATGTTGAGGTTACCTGTCAAGAGGAATTATTGCAATTAAAATATGACGCTGAGTGCAAAGCAAATTTCAAAGAAGGTGGATACCTACAACTTTGGCAGAACAAAAAAATACCCAAGCTCTATCCACATTTATGGAATAAGATTTCCACTCTACTAGTAGCTTTCCCTACCTCATATCTGGTTGAATCAGGATTCAGTGTAGTGAACCACATTCTTACCAAGGAAAGAAATCGTTTGAATATAGCAGAGAGAGGAGATCTTCGTTTGTTTCTTACTAAAATAAAACCCAACTTAAAGTTTTAATTAGCAAGCATCAACCACAAGGCTCTCATTAAAGGTAATTAAGCATTTATTTTCTTTTTTCTTTTATTAATTATGATGATTTTTTTTTTTTGCCCTAAGGTGGGCGATAAGTTTTTTTAATTCTCAAAAAATCAAAAAGTGGGCGGTAAGCTAAAAAAAGGTTGAAGGCCCCTGCACGTGGGCATGAAACTGGCTTACACAGGAAACATAGACTCTGTAGTGTTTCCCGAAGGTCCACCAGAGGACGTCACCAAGACCTATAAAATGCAGCTTCTTCCTCAAATCATTCTCACTTCTCACTTGCCATTTTCTCGTCCTGGTCGTCACGTCTCACTCTCAGCACCTTCGTCAGTAGCACCACTCGTCAAGCCACCCGCTCTCCGGCCTACTGTTCCTTCAAGGCTCCGGTCGAGCCTGCTCGAAGTCTATCATCAAGTAAGGCTCTCACTCCGTTCGTTACCGCCTCCTCGTGAGTCTACTCTCGCCACATAGCGCAATCACGACCTCAGCCGGCCTCAGTCCCAAGTCACACTTCAATTAAACAAGAACGAATCAACACTTGAAGCGACTCTAAAATTCCAACCTGCAAAAAAGAACATCACTGCTGTAGGCGTTCCGTTGGCTTCTTACCACAAGTCGCTACCGGCTGTCAACATTCATCCTCTCGCCGGCAAGGCCAACCTGACCACAGAAACACCCTTAGAGGCCCAGGTCCGTAAACCTCCTATCAAGCTACAAGCCACAAACCCATTTCGCTCCTCGCTCATCCTTACCACAACTCGATCGGCGCCCGTTCAACAAGTATTCCAACAGGCCCTCTCCACTCTCCAAGTTCACCTTCAGCCAAACGCTTTACGGTCAACCTTCAAGTAGCTCTTCAATCTCCAGAGTATTCATCATTTGCGGTAAGCTTCCTCTGCCCTCGTCTTAAGCAATTCACACGAAACCTACACAGTGTAATCGTGCGTCACAATTAGGCTATATCCAAGTGTACGCAAGCAACTGAAAACTAACTCTCTCATTAAGACCGCAGTAGGCCTATTCAAGTGTCGTACCAATATTGTAATTTTGTATCACCCTGTTATTGTGATCATTCATATAATTTACTTATCGTGCATTTTATTGTTCATGTGCTCTTTTATGCAGTTTATTCTTGACGGCCTAATCCATTTACTGTACCAACCGTACTGGCATTATTTGCCTTATTTCTGTTCAATAGGCTTCGTTATTTATTTGTGTGTTCACTCAGCATGGCATTTGCCTACCTAAATTAGTGTTTATCATCATTGTACTTACTTAACAATTAGACTGTATAACCATTTCTTATTGCTAATACTCAGTCATCTTTAACATAATATAAATGCCGTTATATCATTGTTAATCATTATAAATACCTTTACTGAACTGTTAATCACTGTGAACAAATAATTGATTTATTTTCCTAATTAAACACAAAACAACTAGGTGATTTCTCTCTCTTATTATAATATTGTTTATTTGGGCAGTAGGCCCAAATTGGTGACCCTAATTTCATATAATTTTATTTAGTAATTATAGTAAGCCTACTTTCTTAGCCACATCAAATCGGTGATCCGTAGGCCAATATAAATTGGTGACCCTGGAGTGACGATAAATTGGTGACTCCAGCCTTATTATTAACAATCAATCATTATCAATCAATTAACCATTATCATTATTATAGTGCCACCTTTACGCTATAAACCGGTAACATCAAATTGGTTAACCGTAGGCTACTATATATATAGAGGGTGTCCCAAAAGGTATGGCCTAAAAATAAACTTTTACGATTTTTTTATTATAAATGATGGAGTTAAAGAACAATGATAAAAACAGGCATGAATGCTTTAAGTTTTATTTAATATAGTTAGTGAACCTCCACATGATGTCCACCGTTCACAACAACTAATCTAATTCTACGTTCAAATTCTAAAAAGCTGAACGTATGAAATCTGGTGTAAGTGATGCGCATACCGTATGTCATAAAAAGGCGCTTAGAAACAAGGTGCTCAGCTTAACTTAGCCTAGCTCCCTAGCCTAACACATCAAAGAGCCTCGTACTGTAGTTGATGCCGGAAGTTAAGTGCCGTAAACTGTTTAAATGATGAATTTTGAAATCAGTGAGTAATTTCTCTGTCTGAAATTTAAGATTTCTTAATTTTTATAAATTGGAGTCCTCAAAAAAATGTTAAGTCCCGAAGAAAAAGCCATATTGGTAAAAAATTTTATCAGAGTAGCTCTATCATCAAAGCACAAAGACGATTTCGACATGAATTCAACAAACCCGAACCTGATAGTCGTAGCATAAGAAGATGGATAAGAAATTTTGAGCCTACAGGATCTGTTACTAAATGTCATCATATCGGAAGGCCAAGGTCAACACAGGATAGATTACACTGCGTTCGTGAAACATTTTCGAAAAAATCCAAAGCAGTCAATTAGACGCGCATCTCTCGAACTACGTAAACATCCCACGTTCCTCATTACACAGAATTCTTCGTAAAAATTTAAGCTTTAAATGTTACAAACTCCAAGTTGTACTGTACAACAACTTCTCGAAGAAGATTATGCAACCAGAGTTGATTCATGCAGTGACCTCGTTCAACTCTAGATGAAGATGAAAATTTTCTAAATAAAGTGATATTTAGTGACGAAGCTACATTTCATACATCAGGAAAAATCAACCGGCATAACTGCAGAATCTGGGGAGAAACAAATCCACATGAGTTCTACGAGCATGAACGAGGTTCCCCTAAAGTGAATGTTTGGTGTGGTATGTCACGTTCACGAATATACGGTCTATATTTCTTTGAAGATAAGTCTGTTACAGGTAGTTTGTATTTAGAAATGTTACGAACGTTTTTGGTGCCACAATTGCAAGAAACACCAGGATTGTTTCAGAGCGCAATCTATCAACAGGATGGCACCCCTCCTCACTTTTCTCGCGACGTCAAAGCATTCCAAAATGCCACCTCTCCAAACCGTTGGATCGGTAGAGGAGGGCCCATGGCATGGCCACCTCGGTCTCCCGATTTAACGCCATTAGATTTTTTTCTTTGGGGATACGTTAAATGTAAAGTTTATTACAATAAACCAAAAAATGTAGAAGAAATGAAGGATCGTATTCGCGAAGTAATTGCATCACTTACACCAGATTTCATGCGTTCGGCTTTTTTAGAATTTGAACGTAGAATTAGACTAGCTGTTGTGAACGGTGGATATCATGTGGAGGTTTACTAACTGTATTAAATAAAACTTAAAGCATTCATGCCTGTTTTTATCATTGTTCTTTAACTCTATCATTTATACTAAAAAAAATTGTAAAAGTTTATTTTTAGTCCATACCTTTTGGTACACCCTGTCAGTGGCGTATCAAGGGAGGGGCGAGAGGGGCGACCGCCCCGAGCGGCACTTCCCGAGGGGCGGCAAATTACTGTCAGGCGGGCGCAGTATACAAAATTTTGGGTTTTTATGTTTTAAAATGCAACCCTCCAAAAAATTATATCTCATCATTGTCGTGCGTTATTTGTGTACAAAATATCCATGGTTTTGATGAAAAATCATCATTAAATGCTATATATGCCACCTCAATGCCACTATTTCCACAAATAGTTGCGTTAAATTTTCACATCGGAAAGGTTGCCAGCCCTATTTTTCAGACTTTCCCTATATTATTTAGGTTAGGCTTTGCATTCTTTGAGCTTTGATGATCGACGATGATCCAAAGAACTGGGATATGTTAAAACTACTTCAGTGGATCGTTAAATGGGATCTAGTGGAATCTTTGCCTCATATAACAATTGCCCTCCGGATCTGTCTAACTACATGCATGTCCGTGGCAAGTTGCGAACGAAGTTTCTCGAAACTGAAGCTTATAAAAACTTACCTCAGGTCAACTATAAGTCAATCTAGACTGAGCAATTTGGCGATTATTTCAATTGAACGCGAAGTTGCAGAGACAATGGACATAGAAAAAATCATTCATGAATTTTCTGTTATGAAAGTCCGAAAATTTAACTAGGCATTATACATTATATAGTTATTGTTAAAATTATGTAGTGTATTATGTACGGTACATTATGTAGTATTGTTAAAATTGAAGTTGCTTTATTTAAGTTTTTCTTCCAATAAAAGTTTTGTTTAGAAGTGTATTTTTGTAAAGGAATTGTTTTTAAAATTGAAAATTGTTGCAGGGGGGGGGGGGCGTTGGCATTTTCGCCCCGAGCGGCAAAAAGTATTGGTACGCCTCTGCACCCTGTATATTAAAATGTGTAAATAAGTAAAAACACATTCCTAAATGGATTACAGTAGTTAAAATGTGCTGAAGGTACTTGGCATGGCGTACTTACTCATAATTAGTGCATAGAAATATCAAAACTATGATTTTATTTCGGGTGAGTAGCATGGGCGCAAATGGGGAGAGTGCAATGCAATTGCAAACGTTGCATAAGTTATGCAACAATGGGGATGTTGCAAGATGGCATGCAAGAAGGGGGAGGGGAAATATTGCAAGTTGTTATGCAACAAGGGGGAATATTGCAAGAGCAACAAGGGGTTATGCAACTTGGAGGCGGAGTTATCCCCCAAGAGAAAGAGAGAGAAGAAGAGAGAGAGAGGAGGAGAGGTGTTCGCCTGGCCGGAGCCAAGCGCATATTAAGACTTCAGCCGAGCGGCCGTTGTCTTAATATGTTCCTAATCAGCCAGCTGGCTTAATCAGCCGGTTGGCTTATCTGTCTGAGTTGCCAGATTGCGCTATTTATTTAATTAAAACATATATTCTGGCTTCATCAGCCAGTTGGCTAAGAAAGCTGAGTTGCCAGTTTGCGCTATTTATTTAATTAAAGCATATATTCTGGCTCAACCTACCAGTTGGCGTATCTGGCTGAGTTGCCAGTTTGCGCTATTTATTTAATTAAAGATATATTCTGACTTAACCCGCCAGTTGGCGTATCTGGCTGAGTTGTCAGATTGCGCTATTTATTTAATTAAAGCATATATTCTGACTTAAACAGGCAGCTGACTTAGAAGGCGTAAATGGCTTGTTCAGGTGTACAGGTTGAGTTGCTAGTTAGCGCTATGTATTTAATTAATGCATATTCTTTACAGTTGGTTTAGAAATCCGCCTTAGAAGCAAGCAAATTGATATAATTAAATGTTATAATGTTATAATGTTTCAGACCAACAAAGACCCTAGGATCCACTCATGGCTGGTCTACCTAACTCTGTTCGTAATTGTGTATTGTGCATGTCCTCCGTGGTGGTGGAGTGGACCTAAAATTTTACGTGGGTTCCGAACCACAAAGAACATAAGAAATTTTATAGTGGGCACACTAGGGGCCACTTCGGCCCATCGAGGTGGCTCCACTATGTAAAAACTGCCTGTATATTGGCACAACCAATTTTTACAAAACTAAATAATTATCAATTTAAAACTAAAGATAGAATCTCTGGATCCAGAGGATCAAGTCATAATAGACTACTGTCCACAAATATGTTACACTCTATATCTATTTATAACCGACATGCAAATTTATCAGATCCAAAAAATCTAGTCAATTTCATTACGGAATCCATCAATACCAGTACCTTGCCAACCAAAAATAAGTCACGGTCCATATCAATTGCGGACCAAGTCGCAATTTACAACAATATACATTACAATATATATATTAGGAGGAAAAGTGTAGGTGTGGCTGTAAAGACTGTACATTAATGTAGAAATGTGTGTGCACCCATTTTGGGTCTCCAATTTAAAGGTGTTTGTGGGGCAAGTGAAGATCAAGAGTTCTTCAATACCTCACAGTACTATGGGGGGCACCGCTCGGCAGAGGAAACTCTTTAAATGGGGTGTGTAAGGACAGAGACTATCCCCTAACCCAAGATGCTGCCTCCCTATATCCCACAAAACTTGTAAAACTATGTTTTCTTAAATTTGTTTTACATCTTGGCTTAAATAATTTCATACTATGACCTCTAGTCAGGTTATTGTGATCTTTAATGAAAAGAGAATCAAAATCTATCTTATCCAACCCTTAATTTTACTACCTTAAACTATACCCAATCTATCAATATATGCGTCTAATCGATTTTTAAACATGTTTATAGACGTGCTACTAATTACTTCTACCGGCAAACTATTCCAGCTATTTACTCTTCTATGCGTAAAAAAGTTTTTGGCAACTGCTGTATCGAACCTTCTACTTGTCAACTTACACCCGTTATTTCTAGTCCTATTATATTGAGAGATTTCGAAAAAGCTATCTCTGTCTGCGTTATCGAACCCATTCATAATTTTGAAAACCTGGTAATATTAGATCACCCCTTAGCCTCCTAGTCTCGAGTGTAGTCAATTTTAACTCTTTAAGCCTATCCTCGTATGACTTTAATCTAAGCGACGGAATCATCTTAGTTGCTCGTCTTTGAACTCTTTCGATTTTGTCTATATCTTTGCGCATATGCGGATTCCAAAATTGGATCGCGTACTCCAAATGGGGTCTAACTAATGATTTTTAAAGAGGAACTATAATATCGCGCGATTTGTACTCAAAATTCCGAGCTATAAAACCTAACACTTTGTTCGCTTTATTGACCGCTGCTGTACTTTGTTTCGCTACTTTTAAATCACCAGTGACTATAACTCCTAAATCTTTTTCCTGCTCTACGCTTATTAACTCTTTCCCTGACATACTATACGCAAAATTACCGTTACGCGAACCTATATGGAAAATTTTGCACTTATCGACGTTAAATCTCATTTGCCTTGTGACTGACCAATCAACAATTTTATTCAGATCATTCTGGATTTTACCTCTATCTTCGTCATTAATCGCCCTACCACCTAGCTTCGTGTTATCCGCAAACTTTGAAACTGTACTGACTAGGCCGACATCTAAATCGTTAATATATATATATATATAAGAAAAAGCAAGGGGCCCAATACAGAACCCTGAGGAACGCCACTCGCTACATTAGCCCAACACGACTCCGCTCCATCAACGACCACCCTCTGTTTCCTACCTCGCAACCACTCTTCTATCCAATTTATTACTACACCCCTGATTCCATGAGCCTTAGTTTTCTCAATGAATCTTTTGTGCGGTACGGTGTCAAAAGCTTTTTGAAAATCTAAATACACTACAAACCGCCCGATGACTATCGTAAAACGTCAACCACGCTTTGAAAAAATTCTAAAAGATTAGTTAAGCGAGATTTGTTTCGCTAAAACCGTGCTGCGTATTTCTAACTAAGTTATACAATTCTAAGTGTTCGACTATACGATCCCTAATTATTGATTCCAGTAGCTTACCTACAACAGACGTTAAACTGATTGGCCTATAATTTCCCGCCGCACCTTTATCGCCTTTCTTAAAGATAGGTGTTACGTTTGCTAACTTGAAATTATCAGGTATACATCCCTCAGAAATAGGAGCATTAAAAATCTTTGTTAGCGGCAAAACAATGCTATCTTTTAATTATTTTATTTTTATGGGATATATGGAATCCTGCCCCGGTGATTTACGCGATTTCATTTTATCAATATAGCGTATTACCTCAGTCAGTTGGGGTAGCTGGTCACCCTCATCTTCGAAGCACACTAGTTCCTTCAACGAGTCAAAGTTAACGACTCGACGGTTCGCATGGTTAAGCGTGATACCTTAGCTTCACGATATACTTCATATCATCCCCTACCCTCACCGTACCCCATAGGTTTTTGGCCCTGTTGACACAAACGAGTCTGCATGCACCATCACCATACTCATCCTTGATCTCGTCAGTTAGCTCTCCGAGGAATTCCCAATAGCGGGCATGTATTCACCTTCCCTCGCTGTGAATATCACGCTATCTGTGTCAGCGTACAACACCCTCCGTCCAAGAGAGTGCAATAGGCCCCAAAGTTTGATGCGGGCGTAGGCCGTTGTGAAACTGGCTACAGGTATGTTTGTAACCCGTGAGGTATCTGTGGCCAGTTCGGTGATGTTGTACTTTATTATGTAAGTATTACCTACATTCACGATCTCCATAACCTCTTTATCGGGAGCGTTGGCATAATCCCAGACTTCACTATAACTTTGTGCCAAATGGACGTTCCCTTTGCCGGTATTCTGTGCAAATTTCCCCAAAGACTGTTTAGACAACTTTGCACTAAAGCGCTTGCCAGGATTCTTAACAATTTGGGATCGGTCAAGCTGTATACCTTCATGGGCACGGTAACGCTGAATATAAGCCGTTTTTTCATCTTCGGTATCAACCCCTCGCGGATATCCTGATGCTTCTACCTTATCCTTCAAAAAAGCGTTTATATATGGTGTGAAAAGGTTGGGTAGCTTCTGAAACCTCCACACCTCATGTATCTTCAATATTCTATACCCATGGCGAACGGCTAGGGCCAGCTCAGGGCTTGTATATACACCTCTGATCTTACGCTGGTGGTTGTATGGTCACAATCACCGTTGTTCCTCTGCGCACTTCACGCACAGGGGAAACATGAGCTTGTGATCTATAACGACGGGTAAGATCGGCATCCATAAATCGCGAGGGGGAGCACGTCTACGAAAGAGAGTCCAAAGTAGCGCTCATTCAAGTTAGCTGAAAACTCCTCGATGGTTGGTATGGTGGGACCCACCATTTTTTCAGGCACCTACGGGGTACGGATTGTTCTTCATCACGTAGGGGTATAAAGAGCAGAAGTCGTAGTAGTGGAGTTTCACGCCCTCCGTAGGCGGAAAGTATAGCTTGAATGGGTTTTGCGCCCTCCAAACAAGCTGTCACCGCATTTGAGGGGGTCCAACACCATTGAACGTTTGATGGCCCTTATTTCTTCACGGTACTGGGCATCTGTTTCCATCCGTGCATCATACTCATGCTCCCACACGATTTTGTGAGTGAACTGGGAGCCTATAAGTTGATCACGGTTACGGGTCCATGCGAGGCTGTCGGCGGGGATCTTCCATAAAGGTCCCCTGTGACGGCACATTCAGCGCGCGGGCATCCATGCCACCAGCAGCCGTTAAAGGAATACACAGTCTTCTCACCAGTGGCTGGATCCTCACTTAGGCCGTCAACCCAAAAAACACGACCATTGACCTTAACGGGTACTTCACCCGTGTTGCGGGCATGTTTTATGTATACCCCGGTCTGTTGCTGTAGGTGTATGAGCCAGTAAATAGCCTTGTGCCCATAACTGCGGGGTTGTTTCTGTGAATGATTGCTAAGGTGTCTTTAGGCATGAAGTTATTCTTGAACACTGTAAAACATAATGCGATCGTGGTCGCGACTTGCAGCGGATCGCATTTGAAACGGGTTATGTACATCCTTCTAAAGGCTTGAAAGCATACTCTAAGTACACGTACGTCATTCACGCAATAACGTTCACATTCATCGGCTATATTGTATGGATTAGCTTCATTAAAACTGTTGTAGTAGCGGTCAAAATCTTCACGCTCACTATCACTCATGTTGGTGTAGTTAAAGTAATGTTTGGGTGGAGGTCGTCCTACGTAATTCAAAGTTTCGTTAGTGAGGAATGTGTAAGGGAAATACCCTTTTGAAACTTCAGCGGCTACGCCATGACTTGGGTAGCTTTGCTAATTTACAAGGTGTGAACAGCAGGGTGTCTTTAAACTGTACATTACCTCTTATCTGCATTTGTATTAGTTTGTTGCCTCTTTTCAAGGTCGCACCTGTAAATATCTCGTGAACTCGTGTTCAGCAACTCCTTATAAAGGAACTGTGTGTCAAATTTCGCCCGTTATGGGCAAGATATATACAGTCATTTTTTTGAACTTGTCCGCTAATTTGACAATATAGGATAACAAAGAAGTTTTCACAGGGTGTCGTGCATTCGTTTTAAATACGTTTGTCCGTTTTCCACATTTGTGGCACTCATCACACTCGACTCCATGCACTCATCACAGATAGTCTGACTTACGAGTAAATGTGGAATGACCTCTTTGGTTTCAGCGTTCGTGTAAGTTTCTATATCGTAGTACACGGTTATACAAGGCTATTTTTAGGTTTAGCATCTTTCATATAACATACATGCTTCACTCCATCCGCCTTATATTTTTCATGACATGTAGAACAGTGAATTTCATCGCATTTATGTTTGAAATTCCCCCAATTATCCATCATGTGAAACATACCGCACTTACAAATCCTCATTTTCCTGCAAGTGCCATTTGATTTATGGAGTTCAAAGCATTTATTATTGAAAAATGTACGTCTACACACATTACATTCCCTCTTCTCGTTTCAACTACCTGACTTTCACATTTGGGGCTTTTACACTGCTCACATACCATGTAGCAATCCTTACAATGTTTCACCATATCATCAGCAAACTCGAGACAACCCTTACACAAATCATGATGCCTTCCATATTTTCGACTTTTATCATAACTGGCGTAGAGAGCCCTTATGTTACGGATGGGGAGATACGATGTTCCTGACAATCCTAAAATAAGTAGAGGTCTTGTACGATCTCTCACGCTGCTTTTAAAAACATACACAGTCCTACGACGATCATCCATTCCAAATACGACTATACGTGCATTCATTTCCTGCTCGGCCCTTCTCAGTTCTTCAGGACCCATATTACACTCAAACTCAAGCTTACAATCTGAAGCCAGTTTACGGGCACGCTGCACAACCGTGGGCACCAAATTTTTGCGTCCAAGTATTTAGCACAGTGAACATATGAGCTAAAATTATTGCTATAAAACCACAACCACGATCGACGTTTAAATGCTTTCTGTAAATAACCGGAGAATTGAAATTAAGAGTATAAGGTGTGGCACTATGACCCGCAACCCGGAATACTCTGTCAATATCTACCATGAAGTTGTCCATATTGAAGGATGTACCACTTTGAGAGGCTTGCATTATACCCCAAGATATATTCTATATCTACAGCCGCCAAACGTCTGAACGGTATTACCACCCAAAAATCGTCCCCCTCATCTGACCCGAACCTGAAGGATAACCTCGTCCGGACTTCACGTTCGTCGCGGTTCTGAAGGGCAAACTCCACAATACGTTCAACTACGCGCCGCAGTCCGTTGGTATACAGGGATCCAGGGTCAACCCTGACCACGTACCGATTTCTAGTCAGGGCAGGGGTGGGGTAGCGGTGCGCACCAACTCGAATGTTATACCATCCTCCACAGTATGAGAAGCTGTTGTGGAGGAAGTACCCGGAACTGAACAATGGGGCATATTTGAGGAAGGTACTATTGTGGGGGTTGTGTCGTAAGACGTTGAGGGTTGGGGATCTATTACTGGGGTCTAACAACCGGAGCAATCCTGGCACGCTTTATACCTGACGTGGAGGGTTCTTCATCATGCTTCCGCTTTGAACTGTCGCATGCTACAGGTGTCGCTGGTGAGGGTTCGTCGGGAAGGGTTCTGTAGCTGCACGGTCATCGGGTTCGTCTGTGATATCGATGATGGGGTGCTGTACATCGTCGTCATTCACGGTTCTGTGGAAGAAGAAAACAAAATATAAGGAACAGCACTCAAAATTTGTAATATTTTGTAAATGACCCACTTAGGGGTGTGACGTGTTAGAGATGGAATCTGTAGAAAAATTCAGGTTCACAAGCCCCTCCACATGTATTATATCTGGCCCTACAGGATGTGGAAAAACTGTATTTATGCTTAAAATCATTAAAGATAAGGGGGAGATGTTCTCAAAATTTGTGCATAAAGTAATATGGTGCTATTCGACGTATCAGTCAGTGTTCAACGAGTACCAAGATGAAATTTTGTTCCACAAGGGGTCTATGACGTTAATTCGTTAAAAGGTAATGAGCATACAGTTATTGTAATTGACGATCTCATGTTGGAAATGGATAAAACGTTTGCCGAGACATTCTCCCACCATCTTAACATAAGCGTATTCTTCATCAACCAGAATCTATTTTTCAAAAATAGATACATGCGCGATGTGTCGCTAAATACACAATATCTAGTCTTATTCGCACAACGTAGAGATGTGTCACAAATTGGGGTATTAGCCAATCAAATGTTCCCGAATCAGCGTAAGGAGTTTTTGGAGGTTTATAAAGAAGCCACAACCAGCGTTATGGATATTTGCTTTGTGACCTTCACCCGCGAAACACGTTTAGGGTGCTTCTAAGAACGAATATATTCCCAAGCGAACCTGAAACGGTGTATATTCCAGAATGACAAATAGGCTGAAGAAATATCGTGAATTAATAAAAATCTATCAACGATTGCCCCGGGCACTGCAACAGATGTTTGTTAAAAATATCGACTCGACTTTTTAAAATGCATCTGTGAAATCTGTCTTAATGTTATAAAATGTAATGTGCCAATGAAACCCTCTCAGAAGGCTCGCTTACGTCGTTACAAGAACATAATACGAGCGCTCGCTCATAAAAGTCAAACTGTGGGTAAGAAAAAGCGAATTATTGTACAAAGAGGAGGATCATTCCTACCCATCTTATTTTCAGTTTTGGGTCCTTTACTGTAGATTAATATAATGAAGAAGGTGGTTGTGATTCCGCACGAGGTGTATGCTTCATTGCAAAGTTCAAAGATTCCAGACACGGCTCTAGAACCCCGTAAAAGTAGGCTTAAAAGAATGGAAAGCGAGTTGCTAGCCCTATTAAACAGTGAAAAGTCACCTGATGAGAAAAGGATCTTGTACCAAGAGGCTTTGCAGAAATTTCTTCATGAGTACGAAGATTATAAGAATCCTACAGAGCTCCCCGTGGTTATTAGGCACAGCGCGAGTAGCGCTGAGCATGGCGACACAGGACCTGGGCCCGACGTTAGAGATGACCAACCAAAGAACAACGGAACACAACACATCGAACATGTGTTAAAAAACAGTCTCCCACATACATTGAGGAATAAAGGCTTAAGTCTTTATAATCTATTGAGTGAGGACCCCATCATACAGTGGGCCGATACAGGCGAGGTCATTGTTGAAGGAACAAGGGTACAAGGATCCAATATCGTTGATATTGTTCATGATCTGGTGAGAAAGTGGGACAGACCCTCACCAACAGGATGGAAGCATATTAAAGCAAGACTACAACAAATAAATGTCCCCAAAACATTGATAGGTAATCTGAATAGGTTAAAAGACCTGGATCAAGTCTCGCATGTGTCACAACTGAGTACGCCATCGCCCCCAGCAGCAGCGTCTCTGAAGAGAGAAAGAAGAGAACAAACGGCCAACCTTATCCACGTGTCTCTAAAATACGCAAATGGCTAACATATTAAGTAAACGCTATTATGACATTTCTAACCCCGCCTCCTATGGCGGGTTAATAGACTGTACAGAGGTGTTTACGGTGTAGGAAAAAAGATGTTGAGCGGTTTTTGCGGGAACAGGATGCTTATACACTTCATAAACCGGTGAGAAAAAGGTTTAAAACGGCCAAGACAACCGCGGATTCGATTGACTCTATTTGGCAAGCGGATTTAACAGACATGCAAAGATATTCAGTGTATAATGACGGATACCGCTACATCCTATTCATAATAGATGTATTCTCTAGATATCTGTGGCTAATTCCCTGAAAAATAAATCGCCTGAAACAGTTGCTAAAGCGACCAAAACGTTGATGTTAAAAGAAAAAGGGTTCCTGGCTATTTTTGTACGGATATGGGGAAAGAATTTATAGGTCGCGCTTTTCAGAACATGCTGACAGAGTTTAATATCAGTTACTACACTAGCAGTTCTATACATAAGGCCTCTTTAGCTGAAAGAGTTCAACGTACCATAAAGGAACGCATGCATCGCTATTTTACACATAAAAACACATACAGATATATAAACGTTCTCGGGTCATTGGCATCATCATACAACCGTTCACACCACCGTACGATTGGCACAACCTAACGAAGTTTTAGAAAGAGGTGCGCTGCCAGAGGTGAGAAGAGATGGAGCACCGCCACCACACTCTACACATTTCAAAATCAATGATTATGTAAGGCTATCACGTTCGGGAAATAAATTCGCGAAGGGATTTGAGCAAGGATGGACACGTGAGATTTTTAAAGTTCGTGCTATGAGACCTAAAGGTGAGATAATGATGTATTACGTTGAAGATTTGAATGGGGAAGAGATCGCTGGAGGCTTTTACCGCGAGGAGTTGCAGAAAGTGACATTTAATTTAGGAAAAAGTGTTTTAAAATTGAAAAAATTTTAGGCAGCAAAGGTTCAGGAAAGAGAAAAATGTACCTGGTGAAATGGCTGGGTTACCCACAAAGCTTCAACACCTATATAAAAGCTGCTGCAATAATGAAGCTTAATTAGTATGCAACATGGCGCCTAGCCACTTCTATGTCACACTCCCGTCCTCTTCTTCTCTGTCTGTACATCCTAACAACACCCTCGCCAATTTTGTGACAGAACTCCACGGACCCATTGAATTGGAGCGTGATTCGTATGAGGTGGGCTTATGTGAACTCCAGTTAGTCTCCAAATTTTTAACTCTTGAAAATGAGCAAATCATATTTCTGATCCTTAGAAAAATCGATGACTGCAAAAATTAGGCATAACCTTAGACAATACTAGGCGTTCAGTCCTGTTCGGTGAGGAACAGTACTATAGCACAAATGTATCGCTAGGAATTGTGCATTATGATACAGCCATGGACATTGTTACAGGGTTAAACAAGAGTCTTGAAAAGTCGTACCTGACAAACGATTTACTTTTTGAAGTCGTAAACATAGACACGCCTGCATGCACATTGAAGTTAAAGCCAACACTTAGTAGAAATATTAAAGATAAAGAGCTGTTCACAATTGTAGCTGAGGGCTGATATAGCGCAGCTCTCCAAAGAGATACCTTTCACGAGGCACAGCATGACTTGTCCAGCTTAATGTATCAATTGAAGATGGAGAAATTGTGTGAAAGCTCTCCGCCCCCAGACATGTGCTATATTTACAGCAATATCGTAGAGCACCAATTTGTTGGGGACACCCAGGCGCGCCTGCTGCGCATTCCACACATCCCCAACCATAGAGGGAAAAGTTTGAGCATTACATATGACAAGCCCCATTATGTGAATGTTGCGACTAATCTATTAACCAACATCTCGATATATACATGGTGTTTCAGGAGGAAAGGTCAATACTTCGGGAGGTGATAGTATCGGTCATTGTGAGAAAAAAAGTTCATATGAATATGTGTCCAATTCTGAATGGTTACGGAGATAGAGCTGTTTGAATCTACAAATACAAAAGCATTGTTAATGGTAATCAAGAAAGAGAAACCAATTACTGTTTCTAACATTTAATGTTTAAACATTGGCATTTTGAATGGTATCAGATACAGAAATGACATATTTGTTACAGTTTACAATATGTTTTCGAAAATCCCACCGTCAACCTCAATGCACTTTGCAACTCGTGTGCGAAGATCGCGTGTTGTTCGTCTGAGTTGATCTTGACGTTCCTTTATGCGGGCAGCAGCATCCAAAATGCGCGCGAACAATTCGTCTCGTGTATCAACCTTTCTTCTGTAAACTTGACTTTTCATCCACCCTCACAAACAATAATCTAATGGAGAGAGGTCTGGAGACCTTGGTGGCCATTGAATGGGACCACCGCGGGGGGAGGAAGAGCTGCGCGCGCATCAGATTCAAACATCTCTATCTCCATAATCATTCAGAATTAGACATGTTCATATGAACTTTTTTCTCACAATGACCGATACTATCACCTCCCGAAGTATTGACCTTTCCTCCTGAAACATCCTGTATAAGAACGATTGAGGGAAAAAATTTCCCATTCGGTGATGGGAGCTTAACAGTGAAACTACACTTTCGCCGTTTATAATGACCCGAAGGCCATTCACAGTCTACCGGGGAGTGAGATACCAGCTTGGGAGTGGACTTGGAGCCATTTTTTCATCCATACGACGCACCGCTGTTGAAGAGGGGTGCCAGGTACCTAGGGCGGAAGGCGTTACAAACAGGTTTTAACGCGGCAGAAGATATAATGGGCGGAACTAAGCCTATAGAAGCTCTAAAAAAACATTTAAAACGTACACGGGACGAAATAATCAAAGATGCAAAGCGAAAAATGCGTGGTGGCGGAAAGAAGAGATCTGCCAGGAAGAATAGGTTACCATCACGTGGCGCTAAAATTAAAAAAAGAAATAAAAAAAGAAGTTCTCTAAGCGTATGAAACCTATGGCTGATCATTTTTTTAACTGATAAAGTATAAGCTGAGGACACTACTCTCATGAATCATTGGCTGACTAATACTTGTCGAGGGAGGTGGCACTATTTCTGACTCATCATGGCGCGTTTCATCCATCCGTGTAGTTCACAATGCTGCAAATCGGAACTGTCCCTCTTTGATATGCCCCCCACTCAAGTCTCTATTGAGCATAGCGACTTTATTACAATTAAATCATTAAACACAATTAGTTCGCCGACTGCCCCTATAGAATTCGTGATACCCAGCTCAGGCCCTTACTTTTTTGACCCGAGCTGCATGCACATGTACGCTAAACTGCGTATAGCCCATTCTGATGGAACGGACTGCGATGATAGTTACTCTGCCTACCCTGAAACCAAGTTTTTACACTCCATATTCAGCCAGTGTGAGGTGTATTTAAACCAGGTTAACATCTCGGTAGCAAAGGGGTACTACCACCTACGAGCCTATCTGGAAAATGTCCTCAACTTTTCAAAAGAAGCGAAGGACACTGTTTTAACCGCCGATGGATGTTACCATCCTAAAGATGAAAATGGTATAAAGGATAAATTTAAAAATTCTAAAAAGATATACGAATGTTTTGGCCGTCTTCATACAGATTTCACATTTCAGGAGAAACTGCTTATGAATGGGGTGGATATGAAGTTGAAGCTTACCCGCACGATTCCTGAGATCTGCATAAATCTGGGGTCTGATCAAGAAGAGGGCGCGAAACCCGTTGTGATTCACATCATGGAGACGTATTTGCGTATACGCCGAGTGAAATTAAGTTCGTCAAAACAAATAGAAATTTAGAAAGACTTAATACACGCCACAGTAAAATACCCAATTAACAGGGTACAGATCAAACTATACAAGGTGCCCGCCGGGTTGGCCTCGAAGCAACTAGAAAACGTGGCCCTTGGAGTCCTACCCAAAGGATATTAATTGGAATGCAGGACCACGCCTCGACGAATGAAAAATATAAAAAGAGTGCCTTTAAATTGGAGAATTTCTGCCTTAAAAATATTACTCTATACGTAAATGGCATCGCTTTGGGAAGGACCATGATTACGGACTACTCATAAGACGCTGTGTTCCCCCTCTGCGCGAGAGCATATAGTAGTCTGGCTCATAATACAGGCGCCTATGACGAACTTGGGTTTGGTGTAACGCAGAAAGAATTTATCGAAGAATTTAACATTTATTCATTTGATATTACGCCTGACTTGTCTGCTGGCGCAAATACGCATTTAAGTCGACAGCAGAGTGGGAATATCTCAGTCAGGTTGGAATTTGCCAAGCCTGTAGACGCGCCTATTAGTGTACTCGTGTACCTCGAATCACAGGCACTAATAGAAGTTGATCGTTTCAGGAACGTGGTCACAGACATTTAAAATGGATGCGAATACACTCCAGAGAGTAATGAAAAGTGACCGTTTCACACGCTCCAAATTTATCGGTGTGTTTGCGAAGAATGAAATATTGAAGCTGCCAAGTACGAGAGATTGGTATAGCCTTATCGTTAACACCGACATTGTGGGGGGTGAGGGGATTCATTGGTTTGCAATCTATTTTAAAAATAGGGAAAGAATGTACTATTTTGATTCACTCGGCACTCAGCCGTGGAATGATTCTGTGGTTGTGCAGTTTATCGCGCAATTACATGTACTTGAGATTGTTTGGAACCCGTATCGCTTTCAAGGATATTATAGCGAAACGTGCGGCCTCTATTGCCTTTCATTTCTCCTGCACATGTCACGTGGGAAGGGATTTATAATTTTTTTTAAATTATTCGATTTGTGCGACGCAGAGATGAGTGATAAAAGTGTATGCAGACAGATAAAAAAAAGGTTCCCATATGTTAGTACCCGCTGTATTGTGTAAAGGTGTATATCTATATTGTGTAAAGTTGTATATACATTTGTAACTGTAAAATGTAGCATTAAGACTTATTTAACGGACACTGGTTCCGCTTTGTACATGTTTTCTATCATTTGATAAATGAAAATACAATGTGTTTTGTTCTTAACCTCAAAAATACTTACATTAGTTCCTCGATGACCTGGCACTCGCTGGACCGGATGTGAGCCTCGACTTCTGTATTCAGGTGACTGGTTGGCTGTGCGGAGAAGCATCCATATCACTTATTCCCTTTCATCAAAAGTAGCTATAACACGATCAAGTTCCGCATCGGTCCTATAAGGTTAAGTAAAAATAAAGAGCTACAATAAGAGAAAATGCCACGAATTTAAAAAATTATAATAAAATTAAAAGTTTTGGTAATTTAAAAATCCTACTGCGGTGCTGAATTATCGCGAAAAATATTATTAAAGCTCCACCATATATATATATATATATATATATAATATATATATATTATATATATATATATTATTATATATATATAGGGCTATTCAAAATGATTCACCTGATTTCAAATGAGAATATTTTTTAATGTTACAAATACAGAGTGATTTGTGATACATCAACCAAAAGAAAAACTGTCCAAATTTTGTCTCTCACCTCATAAATGCTCTATGTGACTTCCCCTAGTTACACGAGCAACGTCGACACGATAGTCGAATTCCTCCCATACTCGCTCCAGCATGTCCGTTGTCACTGACTCTACGGCAGCAACAATGCGAGTTCGGAGCTCATCCAAAGATGTGGGCAATGGTGGCACGTACACAGTATCCTTAACGTACCCCCAAAGGAAGAAGTCGCACAGTGTAAGATCCGGCGACCGATTTACAGCTCGAAAACTGCAACACACAAAACGCCTTCTGCTGTGCGGACGCCATTTTTACACACTGTTTGTTGCTAGGCTAGGCCACGGCGTGACTTTGGAGCCCTCTCGCGGTGATTTTATAAAACTCGGAGATTTCCTCTTTCATGTGGTGTATGCCCAGTTGATGCACGGTTGATAGGTACGGAAGTATTCTCAGTTGAAATCAGATTAATCATTTTGAATAACCCTGTATATATATATATATATATATATATATATATATAAAATCACAATGGAAACAGACAATAATTAAAAACATAATGGGATTAACTTTTACGTTGTAGAAAAATTCAGATTAAAGCTACGTTAGGCACTTATAAGTTAATACTGAATGAGCCGCAGAATATAATTACTTAGATTTTAATATCGTCTTCATTGAACGGTTCTTGCATTTCGTCACAATTTTCCGTAACAACCTGGTAGATAAAAGTTCCTCCAGATCTGCAGCTCTGAAAATTAGACGCGTTGCGTGAGCATAAAAAACTTGGGCTTCAAACAGATCGGGGGAGTCGTACAGCTGGCTCATGGTTGGTATTTCAAAAACACTAAGCACGAAAACGATTGAACTGAGGCTCTGAGATGAAAGTAACCCCTTTTATGAGGGGCTTGTGACCACCCCACCACACAAACGCTAGCTTCCTATTGGCTAGCGGTGAATTTTGGGCGGAGCTTGACGCGTAGGCCTGCATAGCGGCCAAACAGAGGCCCTGGGCTCTGATTGGTTGCCCCGTGAAATCTGGAGCGTGTCAGATATCCCCATTCGTGGAGAGACCACAACCTCTTTGTTTTTTGATCTTGTGTTCGACCGAGAGAGAGAGAGAGAGAGAGAGAGAGAGAGAGAGAGAGAGAGAGAGAGAGGGAGAGTTGAGGTTGGATTGTGGAACGTTTTATGATGCCTGAAACATAAAAGTGGAAGATAGTTAATTACCCATGAAGAAAGCCGCTGTAAAATTTATTGTGTCGTATAACATTTATACGACACAATAAATAAATTTAAAATAAGAGATGCCTGCTGATTGCGGGTGATTAGCGCAAAGTTTACGATCTCGAGCAGCTCGCTGATTAATAAATATAGCGAGAGATAGAAAGAGAGATTTGTACATATGTACCTTTGCTTTCGGTACAATAAATAAATTTAAAAAAACAAAGACGTGTGATGTAGCGTTTCAATAAACACCAAAGTTTACGATTTCGAGAGAATGGAAATAAGATTGACCCGACGCTGGGCTGTATAATTTAATAATGCGTACCTTATCTCGAATCTTGGAAACCAGAGAAACGGCAATAAAAAATTAAACATGTATATATACACATATATATACTGTATATGCATTTAACTGCAATGACCACGCAGTATATAAATGAATAGAAACGACGTAAATAAGGAGCGTCTCTGCACACGGGGAAGAGAAATAACGAATAAATGAAAAATGAGAAACGTTCAGAATAGATGTGATAGGGTGGTTATAGCCCTTAATGAAATTTTGTTTGTTTATTTATTGGAATTTTAAGTCGATGTTATCTATCGCTTCCATCAAACTCCACAATTTTCAGAACGATGTTTAATATAATTGTTTATATATATATAATATATATATATATATATAATTTTTTCCATAAATATTTATGTCCTTCTATTATTCAGTTATTTAAATCGTTTAATTAGGAAATGTTTAGGAAGGTGTTTGCTTATATCGCTTTCTTCTTCTCTTCATTTCCCTCCTTTATCATATCACCTTTCTATTTATTCATTTGTATTGCCGATTTTAATGGTACGTGTACCATTTGTCCTGTTTTAATTTGCAGAAGGTACAGATGAAAAAGACTGTAATATTCGATTTAAGTTAGCCGGAGAGTGAGTTAATTAATGCAATTTGACGTGATTAAATTTTGTGTACGCTTCTTAAGGTACCAATTTTCAGAATATTTTAGATGAACTTTTTCCCGGAACTGTACATATATAGGCTTTCTTTGGTTTCCGCCCGAAGGTCATTCTTTTCGCCCTACCCTAGACCTACTTTTTAACGGGGAATATATATATATATATATAAGAGAGCGCGCGCGCGCTCTGGGTACTCATTTATCTACCAACCGTGGAAAGATGTTTACACGAATTTTTAGATGAACTTTTTTCCGGAATTGTACATATATAGGCTTGCCTTTGCTTTCGACGGTTTCCGCCTGAATTGCTCATTCTGGTGAAGGTCAAGCTTTACACTCCACCTTAGACCTACTTTTAAACGGGGAGATATATGTATATATATTATATATATATATATATAGATATATATATATATATAAGAGAGCGCGCGAGAGAGATCCCTGCTAGGGCACTCTGGGTACTCATTTATCTACCAACCGTGGAAAGATGTTTACACGAATTTTTTTAGATGAACTTTTTTCCGGAATTGTACATATGTAGGCTCGTCTTTGCTTTCGATGATTTCCGCCCGAATTTCTCATTCTGGTGAAGATCAAGCTTTACACTCCACCTTGGACCTAATTTCAAACGGGGGAATATCTATATATATATATATATTATATATATATATATATATGAGAGAGAGAAATAAACAAAGAGATAAACAATATGATCGAGTGTTGCAATACAGTTTAACACGGATCATTAGGTCACCCTGGCTACCAACTGTGGAAGAATGTTTACACTCTACCTTAGACCTACAGTTTAACACGGATCATTAGGTCACCCTGGCTACCATCCGCGGAAGGACGCGCCGCCGCCGAGCCCGACGCATATAATCGTAACATTTTATGGACGTATAGACGGGTGTGTACGTGCCAAAACGAAGTATATACTGTGCCAACTGGCTGATAATGTCTGGAAGCACTGGCTGATTAAGCCGACTGGCTGATTAGGGGCCCTATAAGACAACGGCCGCTCGGCTGAAGTCTTAATATGCGCTTGGCTCCTGTCAAGCGAACACCTATCCTCCTCTCTCTCTCATTCTCCTCTTGCTTAGGTTAGGTATACCCCTTTGGGGGTGAGGCTGTCCCTACTTCTCCCCCAAAGAGGTCTCCCGCAGCGGGAGTTCATTGCAACTTGGGGGATAACTCCTCCTCCAAGTTGTATAACCCCTTGTTGCTCTTGCAGCAACCCTCTCCCCCTTTAGAGGTGCTTCGCAACAAGGGGGATTAGAACTGGGGTTGGGGGGTTGGCACTCTTGCAACATTGATCAACATTTGCAACTGCATTGCACTCTCCCCTTTTGCGCCCATACTACTCGTGTGCGACTGAAACCCACGTAGTCCCCCCCCCATGTCTACGTCCCTGTATATATATTATATTATATATATAATACCATGAAAATACAAGGCCCAAGACATTTTAATCTCCAGGAAACCAATCTGAATAATTTCAAGAAATAGTTGGACAAGTACCTGCGCGTAGTTTTTGACCAGCGGTGCGTAGTTGGCTACGAGGAACAGGAGGAGAACGGATGCAATTCCCTCCTCCACCAAATCCTATAAATGATGCGAATGCTGCAGAACGAATCGACCTTAGTTCGGTCTTGAACTATCGTCAGGAATCATCATTAGGTAAGCTATATTTTGGATATATATAATAATAATTACAGAGAATCAAAGTGAAGTCTAATAGACCTATAACAGGACGTGTAAGGCCTAAAATAAATACAACAAATAAAGAACACATGAAACAGGGATGATTAGAGGATTATCCCAAACAAATTCGTCAAACACAAAAATTTTATAAATTTCCAATTAAAATGCGACAACAGCGTTGAGTTAAATTTGGAAACAACTTTCTCTGATTAGTCATATATTTTAAAATGATACATTCTAAAATCAATTTAGTATAAGAACGTTGATCAAAGCGTACTCTCTCTCTCTCTCTCTCTCTCTCTCTCTCTCTCTCTCTCTCTATATATATAATATATATGTTAACACCCCGCTCTATGGCCTGGGTCGGTTCGAGGTTGACGGGGGTTCTGGTTACGTGGCAGCAACAGATTTGTTACTCTGGAGTATCTGGTACTGTATAGGGAATCGCAGAAGTTTCTCTTATACTACTCTCCGAGTTCTGCTTGTACTGGATCGGAGGATTCTGTGGAGCTTAATAAATTCTCTGAAGGTTTCCCGATTCTTCTTGTAACGTATCGGGAAATTATTTTTCTCTATTTAAGACTAAGTTCTCTGAAGAGAGCAAGGCTCGAAGAAGAAGATAAAGATATTCTCTTACTGTAGTTTACTGCTAAAATGTTACAGGTAATGCTCAGCCTCTAAGTTAGATCAGGCACTCAGAATGAAAATTTGAAAAATTATAGTTTATATACACAAATTTTGTTGACATCATTATTATTTAATGTTGATTTGTTTTTTTTATTCTCAATAGGCTGCATTATTTTACAAAATATTTGAAGATAAGGTAGATATTTTAGCTGTAGCAACGTCTTGACAGGTAAACAAGGTATCTGAAGATGAAGCTATAGTTTTATTTTAAACTGTATATTGACATATCTGATGTTATCATGATCTGCCGAGTTAACTAAAAATGGAAATTGAAATACGCATTTTGTTATGAATTACAATTAAACATGCATAGGAACAAAAATTAAATGCTTAAGATTTAAAATTAAACGTTAAGCAAGACATGACTTCATCTTTTACAACGAATCGAGAATATATACAGAAAATGAACATTGTAGAATTTAACAAGATTACATTATTAAGCTAAATCTAAAAAAATGATTAAGTAATTTAAAGAGAAATAATTCACCAATTATTCAACAGAAATAAAAGAGAAAGCAAATTAAAAATTTATCCAAACTCGTGTCAGCCTTATGCGACTTTGGACTCTATATGCCAAAATGAATATATGAATATAAATATACATAAGAATATAAGGATTATATGAATATACGAATTATACGAATGAATATAAGAATTATATAAATGAATGTAAGAATTATTCATTGTTCATTCTTACACACACACACACACACACAGTATATACCAGTATGTATATATATATATATATATATATATCGTATAAAAAATTTATTTGATTTTATTTTGTCAAAATAACTTTCATATATTGAATAAAACACTTACACGTTACCTAAGATCTTTATAACATCTGTCAGAAGGGAAATCGGAAAGGACGTGGCTGTTACATGTTTAAAATTGTATGCAGCAGGACTCATCACTTGAATGTGGAAAGAAGGAGACTCCCGTAGCAGTGTGGAGGAGCATGAATTGTATTCTGCTCCAACAATTGGTTAACCAGAGTTAATAGTAACTTTAAAGAACTTCACCAAGCACATAAAAATGTTATAAATTCTTAAGTAATATGCGACAAAAGCCAATTTAAATACAAAGAACACCTTTCTCTTTAATCACAAATCAGTGTTCTACGGAACGGAATTACTACAACCAATCAAAATAAAACCATATATAAACTCTTCGTAGAGATAGTATAGACCCCAAACCACACTGACTCTATAATCACGTTTCATTATTCTCAGGTTTTAAAAATGTATGTTCACGCCACTTATATGGAAACGATTTTACCCACTGAGGTATGGATGCAGCAGCAGCAGCATATTATAGTTTCCCGGGGCTCAGAGACGCATCATATGATCTTACTGCGAAAGAAAGTAAGCGAGGCCTAACATTTAATTTAATTAAAGCTCAAGGTAATCAGCATGGAATTAATTACACTGGTCAACACTCATTTTATTGCCAATCATATTAGAGTGATTTTGGGGTAACTTTGTGGTGCTGATTCCGAATATGACATCGGTTTTGCTAGATTGGCTCTAATTTATGAGATAATTGGTACCCCATTGAAACACGTAAAAATGCAAAAAATTTAATGTTCAGGCGGAGCCTACTTACAAATCGCATTGAAATTGTCTCAAATCATACAAAAGTAAACACATGAAATACAAATGGCATTTTATTCGGTATAATAACAGATAAAACACAGTAAGCTGATTCGCATAATTACAATTAATGTATAGTAAATCTCTGTTGGTACGATTCTCTTTATGTGGGTTATCAGGACAATCACGTTGGAGGTTCCAGCAATAGTCTGCCATCATGTGTCTGTCCCATCTGCCTTGATACCTTTCCTCCATCACCTTGATATCTTGATGAAACCTCTCCCCTTGTTCCTCGCTAAAATCACCAAGATTATCCGGAAATCTGTGTAAGTGGCTATGGAGAAAGTGTGCCTTTATGCTCATATTAGTACCCAACTTTCAAAGTTTGTGAGCATGTTTTGCACCTGTTCTTCATAATTGTCTGCTTTGTGGTTACCCAAGAAGTTCTTGACAACTGAGACATAACTGCACCAGGCAGAAGCTTCAACACCATTCATAAATTTTGTGAAATTAGAATCCTTGATAAGTGTACGAATTTGAGGGCCATCAAAGATTCCAGCTTTTAGTTTTTCCATACTTAGTCCAGGAACGATCTACAAATGTATTTGAAGCAGACTTTGACAGACTGAGGTCCCGTATCAGATCATTGAGTTCGTCTTGGGAGGACTGCTGAGGTGTTGAAATGCTTCCTTCATAGTCACTTCCACTACTACCACCTAAGTCCTGAATTTCTTCAAATTCTGACAACGGAAGGTCGGGCAGTGTGGTAAACACTGGTATGGGAACGTCTTCGCTGTGTGACACAGGTCGCCTTGCTGATTCCAAATTGGGATAATCCCACTTGAGTTTCTTGTATCGATTGAAACCTTTCACATTAACCACACTGTCAACTGACTACTGGTTGGGTGGCCGATGACTTATATACGGAGGGGGAATATTCTAGAATGATCGCGGAGTAAACACTAAGAATATTCGCGTGTCTCACCATCTAGAATGTTCCGGTAGTTTCCCATATGCACGCGTTATGGTTACGTTTCCTATTAATTGAGGGTATTCATTATCTCAAGAACTAGAGCCAAATCGGAAAAACTACTTTCATTTTGGAATTCAGCAACCCCAACATACCCTAAATTCGTACGAATTTCCTTGGCAACGAAACAAATATTTTTTTTTGTTGAGCTGTGTTATTTAACAAACCACTCGATGGCTCTCTACACTGACTCTTTTAAAATTAGAACCACAAGCAAGACCTTCTCCCAATTATAACTTATGGTTAACGCTGAATCACTATGCGTATTTACATATGCTTATTTGCAGGGCCGGATCTAGAAGTTGCGAGGCCCTAGGCATATCTAGAAATTGCGAGGCCCAAGGCCTATATATATGAAAATATGGACTTAATTATCGATACTATACCAGCAATATTAGAATCCCGCATAGACAGAAGTATGCCAGCACTTAAAAATTAAACCAAACCAAAATAATCACGCATGGAAATTGTATAAGAAATATAAATAAACCATACAAATAAGTATAAATTATAATATGAATCAAGATTTGTATCGAAAATATAAGACAATGATTTCTAAGATTTATATAATATTATAGGTAATGACTTTCCATAGTATACAAACGTTTTTCATATGTGATGTATAAGAGATGTTGACATTTCATTTTTTTTAATAGTGAGCGATCGACTTATCAGGCTAAATATTAATGCTTTAATATTTGGTTCAGATGCTCCTTGAATATTACAGCAATGCTTTTCTACTTTTCTTCGAGCTAAACTCTTCAATTAATTGAGAATAATCTAATGAATTTGTTATATCGTTTTCTATTGATAACATAGCTAATGATTGCAATCTCGCTTGAGACATGGTGGAACGCAAATATGTTTTAATAAGTTTGAGACGCGAGAAATTTCTTTCAGCAGGAGCAACAGTAACTGGGATGGTTAATACTATTCGAAGTGCAACATAAACATTAGGATAAATCTCACTTAGTTGTTTTTGCACTATATAAACAAGGGCATTTCCGAGATCTGTTTTCTCAGGTATAAACCTGCAAAGTACTTTAAGTTCTTCATAGAGTTCTAAATCATTAATATCACTTGAACAGAACGCGCAAAACGGCTTGAGCGAGGCCCCCTTTGGCGCGAGGCCCTAGGCGATCGCCTAGTTCGCCTATAGCTAAATCCGGGACTGCTTATTTGCGAGACTCTCTCTCTCTCTCTCTCTCCTCTCTCTCTCTATATATATATATATATATATAGATATATATATATATTCAAATTCTAACAATAAAATTCATTTAATGAAAACCAGCAATGTCGAAACTAAGTGGAGCTACAGACAAACGCTTTCATACCATGAATTTCTTAATTTAGAAAATATAACAGGATTTATGAATCGCCTGGGTAATTGGGTAGGATGATTTTTAATTCTCTGCATTAGAATGTATCGAACACGTATTATTACCTTCGGGAAGATCGATACAATGTGGTTAACAAACATTTGCGAAGCCGAACATCTGAGGGTAACTTATGCAGGATACTGAAAAAATCTGATATAATACAAATTGGGAGTTTTACCTGAAACTGTTCTATAATTCACTCAGAGCTGCTGTCCCATATTAGTGTAGAAAGAGAGAGAGAGAGAGAGAGAGAGAGAGAGAGAGAGAGTAGGTTTTGATGAACATTCTCATACTAAATTGATTTGAGACTGAATAATGACTATGGAAATATTAAGTTTTCGATGGAATTGTAAATACGAAGAGAGTTGTTTTCGAATTTATCTCAACTTTTGTCGCATTTTAATTTTGAATTTATAAAATTTCCGTCTCAAGGGGGAAGTTCTCAAATCGATCCATTTGTCTTCCTAAATGTCACTGTACTAATCTCTTTTAGCAAGAAAGAAATAAATGAATTAAGTTAAGAACACACTTTCAGTGCCCTGATGAGGTTATATTTAGCGTATAATATCTTTTGTAACTGACAAATTATAATAAATGACGAGTTGAATGTAACAACGCTCACCGTCGATCGACGAAGTTAAGCGACTTTGGGTCTGGAGAGTAATTGGATGGGAGATAGTCCTCTGCGTTCAGATGATATAGGGACCCGTGGTTGGGATCCCACGTAAATCTATAAGCTCCCTCCGTCATATGATTACGCATTTAGGGCTTTTACACTGAGCCCATACCATATGACAATCCTTTCAATGTTGTTTTGACAAATCGTTCGAGGGAGAGAGAATTACAAGGAGTTACGAGAAGTTTCAAGGACAAGAGAAAACCTCAAAGACCGTTCGATCAATCGGGGAGGTTACTGTTATTAAAGTGTTCATTTTATAACTATTCTAGCACTAGTAGAAAAATGGATAGAAAAACATAAGGCTCTCTCCCCACTCTCCGCTTACTCCTCTGCAAGAGGAAAAATACCTTGACCCTGGAAAAATATCAAAGGAAATTTTATAGGAAAGAGGAAAATATATAAGCTGTCTCTACATAGAGATTGTACACTGGAGAGCATCGTTGTATAAATTAACCAATAATGTATTTGTGCCGATCGCACACCAACCACTTGGTATCGTCACAAAACCTCGAAAAAAAATTTTAATTTAAGGAAAATATTTACAGCTGTTTACCGAGGAATTGGCCAACAAAGACCCCATGACCCACTTCAGGCTAGCCCCATAAGGATTAAGAGAGGTAAACATTAAACGTTCCCTGTCTACACCCATGTACGCGCAGAGCCATCACCCAGCAAAGTGATGAAATGCTTCTAAAGGAAAGGGGTGGAAACAGGAATTAAGAACAGAAATCAGATTTTTCACACCATCGAGAGAGAGAGAGAGAGAGAGAGAGAGGAAACATCGATGTTTAGAACGCGCGATGGTCGCTAGGGAGCCATCGCGCCGAGTTTTACTATATATAAATAAATAAAACTTTTCCCTTCATTTTATTTAGAAATATCTATGGATTCAGTAATTACACAATCGAGTATAAAGAGACATAAATTCCAAAAGCTAATGTCAATGCTGCTGTTTTATCGAGCCTATGTGTATATGCATGTGCCACCGTGCTGTCGAAGTTGTGGGCTGGAGGTTAGGTTAGGCTTGTATATATTAGGGTAGGATTAATATTTTCGCCTGGTTGCGCTTTCTAGGTTCGATTAGGTTATATATATAGAGCGTTGATCTGTGAAGTCAAGAAACTTTGGGTCTGGAGTGTGCTGCACCACATCATTTGGCCTCTAAACCTTATATCCTTTTAATTTTTTACCCTTAAATTTTAAAATGGTGGCCGCTAAAGCTTATAGTGTGACGTCACCCTATTACTAAATTTTTTGTTTTTATTTTTTTGTTGATTTTTACCAAAAGCCATTTACGGATTAAGATCTTATCAAGGATTAAAAGATCTTATCAAGGATTAAATTTTTTTTCTACTGGTACTCCAATGTGGCAGTTCCCCTATCTTCTTTTCAACTTAGTTTCCCCTCTCCTTCCCTCCATTTTCCTTCAGTGGTACTGCCACTGGGTCTCCTCAAATGCCCCCATACTACTAAGTTATTCAAGATGGATAAAATTAATAGGAAGATACCATTAAATTAATACCCAAAATAGACCCAAAAATACTTTAGCAGTACCAACCAAAATGCTACATCTTACAATATTCCCAATGAAATACTCAATCCTTTGTCCGAAGTTAACGGAAGACCCCTCCTGTTTTGGTGTCGAATTAATCGACCTTTCTTTGACTTCAAAACATTAATATCAACAAGCATTTTACAATATTTTGTAAAAGTTACATGCAAAGATGTCGGGTTTTACCACATTTTATGGTTAAATTACGACTTAACATCCAAGTGAATGACAAGGCAAAACATTACCGGCAACTTTTGTTCTCATAACTTACTCTCAGTAAGTGTCAAATAAGAAATTCTGAAGGAATCAGTAAATTTTTTAAGTCCTAACATAATTTTCTACCCAAAATCTTTAAGAGTGTAATGAAATTACATATTAAAGGTTTTTAGAGAATCATTCCTGTTAACAATAAGCCGTTTGCGAGTAAAAGTTTTAAAAATATACCGACAACTGAGCAGTTGCCTCTGACCTTTTACCTTTTACGTTCTACAGGGTGTCCCGTAAGTCTGGACCCATAGGGAAAAATAATAAAATTACAAAATAGTCCAAAAATTTATTATATAATCTGTTCAAAGTGTCCGCCGTTGTGTCGCACACATAGTTGAAGATGCAATCTCCACTGCGACAGCACTTTCTGAATCACAGTCGCAGAAATTTCTTGACACGCCTCCACAATGCGTGCTTTAAGGTGGAAAATGTTCTGAAGTTTGACCTCGTACACTTTGGCTTTCAAGTGGCCCCACAAATAAAAATCATAATAAAAAATAATAAAAAAATAATAATAATAAAATAATAATAATAACATAATAAAAAAATATATTATAAATCCCTATGGGTCCAGACTTACGGGACACCCTGTATGTAAATTAACAACTACATATACAGTACATCTCTTTGAAAGCTATTATGAAAGCCGTATATGGAAAATATTCGAGAAAGGGTTGCAACTGACACTTGAAAAACAAACTCATCTTATATATTCGCGTAAAATAGAAACAACAATAATATACAGTATGTATATATATTATATATATATATATATATAATATATATATATATTAGTGGTGGACCGGATGTCAGATTTTCAACATCTGCGGATGCGGATCTTTAAGTTCAATATCCGCGGATGCGGATGCGGATATTTAGTTACTCTATCAATATAATGCAGAATTATGAATATATGACATAATTTTTCAAATTTCGTGATATTACTATTATGTCAGGCAATGCATAAGTATTAAAATTAATATAAATGTTTTCATTATAATAAAAATAATAACTTTCTCAAGAGTTTCAGCCACAAAAAATTCAATTAAACAAGTTTCATTGAATTTTCTGTGTTACCAGGTATTTATATTTTGAGGTTTATATATTTGTTTGTTCATTAATAATTAATACTTTACATGAAATGTGCATGACTGGGCCTTATAAGCTAATTTATAAGCTAATTTAATTGTAAATTGCATAATTTATTAGAGGTAGTATCCGCATAACATCCGCAGTCAGAAGTGCGGATGCGGATATCCGGTACACCACTAAATTATATATATATATATATAAATAAATAAATAAATATATAATATTATTACAATATAATATTAGTGAACAGTATGTTAGACTGGCATCATAAAATTGTTGACAGCTTTTGACGTTTCACACGAAACCAGAACATCATAATTTTCCACAAGGGATATACGACAAAAGTCCTTTGGTCAAGTTTTCCACAAGATTTGTTATAAGTTGGAAACTTTAAATAGGGGCTAAGATTTATCTGCTTTCATCCAATAGTTTGGGATTTAATTCCATCCTTAGTGTAAATTAAATACATCACTTAATACAATATTTTACTCCATTAACACACTTGGTTTCTTTAGGATATAATTTGTCTCAGGCCAATGTGAGGTCGCAGACTTATAGGGCAAAGTCACACACACACACACACACACACATTTTATATATATATCTCAGTGGCGACGGAGGGGGTCAGGCAGGTCAGGCTGAGCCTGGCCTGTTATTTCTCATGCTATGGACTTAAAAAACTAACATAAAAAACGAACAATACACAATCCCATCTCTTGTCAAGTTGTCAGGCTAAAATTTCCATCCATCCATCTATCATCTAAACCCCATTTCCCCAGTGAGGGTGGGGAGAGAGACGCGGGAAGAGAGGGAACATATGTGGCTAAAAATTTTGAGTCAGATATCTTTACTTTATAAAACATGTTATAATGACCATGTTAGGATTTATAAATAATGTTATATAGCTATTTGCATATACATTGTGACTGGACATAAAGTTAATTATTACTGTATTATCATGCATCTTCTCAAAGAACAAAGCCTTACAACTTGCATAAAAATGCACAATTCCACGTCTTGTCAGGCAAACAATTTTAAGCCCGACGTCTCTCTTTGAAATATGTTATGATGGAAATCTTATGATTTATTGATATTTGCATATCACACTGGAAGTTGGGTATTTTTATATATTCTACTTTTGCATAGTACAGTAAATTTTAGTAAATTTAATACACAACATATGGAAAGTGTTCATTTTATATAAAATTTGCCACATCTGCGTCGAAACAAGAGTCCAAATGCTGCGCTGAAATGCCAAATCTCTTTCTTTTTTAACTTAATCTTGTTTTCAATAATATGCATATTATATGCTTTATAAGGTGGGTTGGGTTTCATGTCCGTTTCATGATGGGAGTGAACTCAGAATGGTTCCCTGAGGTTTTTTATGATACACACAGACCTTCTGGGAAAATTAAATCCACTGAGTTCACTCCCATCATGAAACGGACATGTTATGTGCTTTGAAAAGTGAACGCTCAATTTTGCCAGTTGAGGTTTAAGTTTTGTTTTTTGGCAAAAAATATAATAGTTACCCCTTTTTCTTTGATGTATTCAATCCGACGTGAATGCAACGAGTCTTTTGCTTATATTGAGGTTTTAAATGTAGCGGGGCTAGGCTGCTTTAAACTCTAGATCCTGTCCCAAAGCTGGACCCTATTTGCTTTGCAGATAGCTGGTGAGGGAAGCTATATTTTCGGGACCTCTTTGCGAGTGACCCGTTGCCCACGTAGGGCTAACATCATGAAAAAGAAAAAACTATAATGTTTGTCATTTACAATTACTTATTCGGACTATATTGGATTTAATTTTCCCAGAAGAGTTCCTTGTTCCATGCACGGTCTGTGTGTATCATAAAAAACCTCAGAGAACCATTCTGAGTTCACTCCCATATATATATATAATATAAACTTTAATTGCAGTAACCGCAACAATATAAAATTACACCAACCCGCAAGGAAAAATATAAAATTAATTATAAAACAGTGTTTAAAAAGGCTAATTAATTTCGGCTGGTCACAACCAAGCCCTTTTCAAAGCCATAAGCTAATTAAAATATCTAAAAAAGTTATAAAGCTCCTGTCCTGCGGAAGAGCTTTTAACCTTAGCTCTTCCGCAGGACGGAAGTTTTATAACTTTTTTAGATATTTTAATTAGTTTATGGCTTTGAAAAGGGCTTGGTTGTGACCAGCCGAAATTAATTAGTCTTTTTAAACAGTTTTATTATTAATTTTAATTTTTTTCCTTGCGGATTGGTGTAACTATATATATATATGCTTGAAAGGTTTGGGCCTGAATATCCACAAAAGCTTGGCGTCGCCCCTGATATATATATATGTGTGTGTGTGTTAACCCCTCCGTCTATGGCCTTGATCTGTTCGAAGTTGACGGGGGTTCTGGTTAGGTGGCAGCAACAGATTTGTTACTCTGGAGTATTTGGTACCGTATAGGGAATCGCAGAAGTTTCTCTTATACTACTCTCCGAGTTCTTCTTGTAGTGGATCGGAGGATTCTATGGGGCTTACTAAATTCTCTGAAGGTTCCCCGATTCTTCTTGTAACGTATCGGGAAATTATTTTTCTCTATTTAAGACTAAGTTCTCTGAAGAGAGCAAGGCTCGAAGGAGAAGACAAAGATATTCTCTTACTGTAGTTTACTGGTAAAATGTTACAGGTAATGCTCAGCCTTTAAGTTAGATCAGACAATCAGAATGAAAATGTGAAAAATTATAAGAGTTTATATACACAAATTTTGTTGACATCATTGTTATTTAATGTTGACTTTTTTTTTTTTATTCTCAATAGGCTGCATTATTTTGCAAAATATTTGAAGATAATGTAAATATTTTAGCTGTAGCAACGTCTAGAGCAGGGGTGGGGAAACTTTTCAGTACGAAGGGCGAAAATCGATAACATAAACACCTCCGCGGGCGTCTGGCAAATTTTAAGCTTATATACAGCGTGTCCCAAAGAAATGTATACCCACTTTGTTCGATAATACCAGCTATGAGGATAATAAATATATTACTTTTTATATGTTTTTTAATAAAGAATTTTCTCCTGAATCTAAATATGTAATTATGTTTATTAAAAATTGAAGAACAAAAAAGTTACAGATGTTTAAATTATAATTATTATTTTCGAGACTTCATGTGCGATATTTTCTAGTATTTTAACCGACTGTTTTGAGATACTTATGTTTAGTGTTGATATTGAAGCATAAATGTTGTAATTATTAGTTAATTCAAAAAATTTACAAATTCCATGGTTAAATGACACTTTATCTAAGATGTTCGACGTCTTCCAGAACGTTGTTTTTGTAAGTTTTGCACAGTGCCGTCGGTTTCAAACTTATCTCGTATACGTGCAAAAATATTAGAAAATATCGCACATGAAGTCTCGAAAATAGTAATTATAATTTAAACATCTGTAACTTTTTGTTTTTCAATTTTAATAAAAATAATTACATATTTAGATTCAGGAGAAAATTCTTTATTAAAAAACATATAAAAAGTAATATATTTACTATCCTCATAGCTGGTATTATCGAACAAATTGGGTATACATTTCTTTGGGACACGCTGTATATAAGCTGTATTTTAAAAAGCTATTTGCTGGGCTGTAAATAAATAATTTTTAGTAAATAATAAATACCTAAGCGGGCGAATTGAAATTAGCTCGTGGGCGAAATTTCGCCCGCGGGCGAGGGTTTCCCCACCCCTGGTCTAGAGAGATAAGCAAGATATTTGAAGATGAAGCCATATTTTTATTTTAAACTGCATATTGACAGATCTGATGTTATCATGATCTGCCGAGTTAACTAAAAATAAATGGAAACTGAAATATGCATTTTATTATGAATTACAATTAAACATGCATAGGAGTAAATATTAAATGCTTAAGATTTAAAATTAAACGTTAAGCAAGACATGACTTCATCTTTTACAACGAAGAGAGAATGTATACAGAAAATGAACATTGTAGAATTTAACAAGATTACATTATTAAGCTAAATCTAAAGAAATGATTAAGTAATTTAAAGGGAAATAATTCAACAATTATTCAGCAGAAATAAAATAGAAAGCAAATCAAAAATTTATCCAAACTCGTGTTAGCGTTATGCGACTTTGGACTCTCTGTTAAAATGAATATATGAATATAAATATATATAAGGATATAAGGATTATATAAATATACGAATTATACGAATGAATATAAGAATTATACGAATGAATATAAGAATTATATGAATGAATATAAGAATTATATAAATATATATAAGAATTATATGAATGAATATAAGAATATATGAATATAGGAATTATTCATTGTTCATTTATATATATAATATATATTTTTTTATATGCGAAGTTAAGCGACATTGGGTCTGGGTAGTAGTTGGATGGGAAACCGTCCTCTGCGCCCAGATTATGTAGCGACCCGTGGTTCAGATCCCACGTAAAGCTGTAGGTCCCCTCCGTCATATGACCTTAGGTGTTGCGAAGGAGGTTAAACAACCCGATTAAAAAAAATATGTATATATACCTATACCTATATATACTGTATAATATAAAGGGTGATCCAGAGAAATGGGACCCAAAAGAAACCCCTGTAACTCTTAAAGTATAAGTCCTTTTATAAAATCATACGCATCATTCGAAAGAGGATAGTTACAAGTTTGTACAGGATTGTATAGGTTTTGACAATATAAGACAAGATAAGATACAAAACAAAATAAAAGTGTTAGTTAAAACTAACCCTTCAAGATGACTGCATGGACTGTGGAACAGCTGCGTTTCATAACTGAGCAATATTATGAGCATGGAAGAAGTGTAGTTTCAGCTCTTAGAAGGTGATTTTGACATCTGAAAATTTGTCTTGAAAGATCTTTGAGCTGAAACTACACTTCTTCCATGCTCATAATATTTCTCAGTTATGAAACGCAGCTGTTCCACAGTCCATGCAGTCATCTTGAAGGGTTAGTTTTAACTAACACTTTTATTTTGTTTTGTATCTTATCTTGTCTTGTATTTCCAAAACCTATACAATCCTGTACAAACTTGTAACTATCCTCTTTCGAATGATGCGTATGATTTTATGAAAGGACTTATACTTTAAGAGTTACAGGGCTTTCTTTTGGGTCCCATTTCTCTGGATCACCCTTTATATATATATATATATATATATATATATATATATATATATATATATATTATATATACTGTATATAGGTATATACAGTATATATATATATATATATATTATATAATATATATATATATATATATGTACTGTATGTATATATATATATATATATATATATATATATATATATATATTATTTTAGATTTATTTTATTTTTCTTTATGACCATCCTCTTTATTAAACCCTTTGTTTACACTTATCAACCATTATTTACACTTTTCAAACTTATTTACGCAGCTTATCACTCTTATCGTCCCCCACCGCCTTTGAGAGATTAAAATGTTTGTTTTTCCCCTTTCCTCTCTTTTACCCTTTTTTCACCTTTGCCCTCTTTTCCATGGCAACCACTCACCTTCACCCTCACCACCTACCCTCTTATCATCACCCATCCCCAAATTTCGTTACCCCGCCTCCCTCTCCTTCGATGCCCCCATACTACTAGTGTATATTCAATCCGAGATTAAACACGAGAAATGAACCAGTAATAGAGTACTGTACATTTACTCATAGATTTTTATTAGTATTCCATTATTAATCGAAATTTCAACTTGTTTTTAAACGAATTTACGTTTGAAATACTTTTTTATCTCAGCACTTAAATCATTCTATAGTTTCATACAAATGAAAATGGGTAATTTCTGAGCTGAAGACAATATAAATTGAAGAATAACATGCTTTGATCTATAGAGTGGGCGAGAAGTCTCTATACCCCTTACAATATAAGGGTTTTTCTTTGCTGGGTTTAATAATGGCAAATCAAAGTTCATACAGCATTGAAGAACATATGATTCACATGGGTGCCTGAATGTCGAAACACAGATTATACGATAGCTACCATAAAGAATAAGTTCAGTGAAAGATTAAACAAAGATTCACAAAGTAAAATGATGTTGTTTCGTTGGGAAAAAACTCTTCGACATTGGTAGCATTAAAGATTTACCGCGTACTGGTAGAACACCAACCGAACAAGAAACATGTACTGCAGTTGAAGAATCGATAAATCGCTCACCCTTGAAATCAACAAGGAAGAGATTTTCAGAGCTTGGCGTACCAAGATCAATGATGAGAAACCGTATGAAAAAAAGACTTGAAAGTTAAGCCGTGGAGTCCTAATTGTGTCAATGAAAGACTGATGATGACAGGGATAACAGGAAAATATGTTGCTAAGAAATGCCCCGCATCTTCACAACAAATCCTTCCCGAGGGAAAGTTTTTCCCAGCGATGAGTGCGCTATTTATTGCAGCAGCCGGTCACGAAACGTTGATGCATGGCTGCAGTAAGACGGAACGCCGGTTCATTATGCACTAACAGTTAGTGCCTTTTTGAATGAAGCATTCCCAGGGAGTGGATCGGTCGTGGGTCTGCGACATCTCCAGCCCATTGACATGGCCTGCAAACAGCCCCGATCTCAGTACTTGCGACAATTCTCTCTGGGGGTACATCAGAGGGATTGTGGCAAAACAGCATTACCAGACAATTGAGGAATTGAAGAATGCTGTTACTACTGCATTTGCAACAGTCACACCGCAGATGCTGCGAAAGATGTCACACAAGACATAGCGACGTATCATTCTATGCTGTGAAAACGAGGGAGCTGACACAAACATTCTGGATTCCTTATATCTTATGGGTATAAGGCCTTCTCGCCCATCCTGTACAGTATTTCTAGTCTGATATGAGTAATTTTTTTGATAAATTACAAAATACTTATTTATCAAGTGTGAGTTTATGATTTTGTTCTTACATGAACAAAAGAAAATGAAAATGAAACAAGACTAAAATGCACCGTTTTGATCTTTGATACAACATTGATATCATGCTGGCAGTGTGACAGCCGTGCATGACGGACATGAAATTTATGATGTGTTGTTAGACGAATGCTTGTTTTTTTTATTTTTGGTGAATCAAATAATTAATTATTCCCCGGGATAATTCAGTATTCTTTCGGAAACATTCACAGAAAACACTTTCTTAAAACAAAACGAAAGACGCCATTCAATAATTTATTATTGAATAAATAATTTATTATAACATCACAATGAGAAACTTAATACACACTCACCATTCACACACACACACACACACACTTCGTGAAAAGGATAGTATAGATAATACAAGTATAACTATTATATGTAGGGAGGCCTATGTCTTTTCGACCGACTATGCTTTATCTTAAAATTTCCCCCTTCAAGTGGAATACATGACTATTCACCACACTTTAATATCTCTCTCATTTTAGCAAAGAACCGTGACAAAGTCGTAATAAAAAAATATCTGGGAAACGGTGGTGGGAGAAGTGAGTTAATTTTTGCCTCCTCAGAACGCAAACTGTTATATGACACGCTGAAGGGAACCAATCTGGCAACCCTGCGACACGTGCCACTGACCAAGGCCATTGCAAAATTCCTACCCCTACATCTTTTGCCCTGGTATAAGGTAGAAGGGACTACAGTGCGTGAGCAGGAATGTTCGTTGACGCATCTACCTACGCATTCAAGAGAATGGTGAACACCTCCAGCACACACATTCTAACTCTAGATATTCAAGGCTTTTCAATACAAACAGTAACCCTTACACTTACTTTTCCGCTCTCGCGACAAATTATTGCACACCCTCTCTTCTCCTATGATATTCAACAACTATTTGATAGGGACATTGTTGTAATTATTTGCTTAAATAAGAGAGGAATGAAAGTGTGGTGAAATGTTGCGTATACCTACTAAACGAAGAAAGTTTTGAAGTTTTAAAATAAAGCCGAGTCGGATGAGACAACACCCACCCACCCACCCACACCCACATCCACATATATATATATATATATATATGGTAAAAAGTTAGAGTCGAAATTGTTATTAAAATGCTAAAGTAAAAGCTATACTGTATTTGGTTTCTATTTCTGGTTCATATTTCACATTGAAAAGAAATGACAGTTATAAAAACAGTGATCAAGAATAACAATACGCTGTGGAAACAGTTTCAGGTTTCTTCCCAACTTTGGCCCTTCACATTCCATTTGTTGGTTTACGTCGTCGTTGTTGGCCTAGGCAAGCTACGGCTTGGGACCGTAGCGCATCTATCCGGTATAGGTTAACCTGGATGATGTAGCCATAAGCACTGCCGCTAGTTAAGTGCCAACCAGTGATTATCTCACTAGCCGTATTGAGTCCGTTAGGCGAAACTACGACAGTACCAAAGGTGGAAAATATAACCTTTGGTTTTCTATTATTTATTTGTAAAATGGACATGGCATTAGATTAAAATAAATATTTGAATATAAATAATTAACTGACAATTGTGATATATAATTAATTATGTTTACATACAATAAAATAATATAGTATACATAAAATTAGTATTAATGTGGTTCACAATTGAATTATAATGGGGTAACTAATTTAAAATGAATTTATACTATTCCGAAATTCAAGACTGTAAAATTAACATTTATCTTGAAACTAAAATAAGAGTATTCACTACACACTCCCCCACCAGAGAGGAAGTTCAAAGAGTTCCGAACGACACTGATTTCCTCTGGACCTTTTTGGTAGCTACATGTACCTCACTTAAGGTTGATTCCAAAAACGCAGGCTTAAGACGATCGATAGAAACCTTGTCGATCTTGGAACCGCGCTGGATGAGAAATGATTTGCGCGTACGTCGGAGAACTTCATAGGGTCCGTCATATGGACATTGGAGAGGCCGTTTTGGGACAGGTACACGAACGAAAACGTGGGTGCAAGACTGGAGGGCTGGGGAAACAAAGATGTTCTGTGGCTAGTCAATCGAGGGGGAACAGGCTGAAGGGACTGCATTGAGAGGAAAGTGTTTGAGCGAATTCCGTAGGATCACATGACTTATCCCCTGCAGTGAAGTAGCCACCTGGTAGCCGCAGTGTTGTTCCATAGACTAGTTCAGCCGCTGTAGTCTTCAGATCACTCTTAAATGCAGAGCGAATACCAAGCAAAACGAGTGGAAGCTTATCCATCCAATGGGAGTCTTCGTGACACATAAGGGATGACTTCAGCTGGCGATGGAAGCGTTCGACGAGGCCGTTAGCTTGCGGATGATACGCACAGGTATGCGCATGTACTGTACCCAACAAGCTGGTAAACTTCTTCCAAAGCGAAGACTCAAATTGGCGACCTTGGTCAGTGATGACTTTTGTCGGCAATCCAAATCTTGATACCCATCCATGAAGAAAGGCTCTTGCAACAGTGTCCGCTTGGATATCAGGAAGTGGGATGGCTTCAGGCCATCTGGAAAAGCGGTCGAGACAGGTGAGCAGATAACGTTGGCCTTGAATCACTGGAAGAGGGCCAACAATGTCTACATGAATTACCTCAAATCGCTGGGATGGGGGCGGGAATGCGTCAAAGGGGGACCTGGTGTGCCTTTGGACTTTGGCACCGGATATCGGTCCGGGATGGTTGTCGAATTCAAAAACCGGTAATCCCCACATGGTCTCCAGTCTCCTGACTTCTTCTGGACCAGGTGTAGGGGAGAGGACCAACTGCTTTTAGAAGGTCTTATTATCCCAAGATCCATCATAAGCTGGAATTCCGATTTGGCAGCTTTCAGTTTGTCCGGGGCAAGACGTCTGGGTTTTGCAAACACAGGGGGACCTTTTGTTGTAATGTGATGGGTAATGGTGTGCTTAATGGTATCACCCATCTGCATCGGTTGAAGAATTCCTGGATATCGTTGGAAAAGGCACTGGTACATGGAATTAGGGGGAACGAGGGAAAGTGCAGAGTTCGAGGCGTCTGGAAGGGCAACCTGTTTGGCAAGAACAGAAAGCAGTGTGGCCTGGTCGCATAAGCGTCGCTTGTCAAGATCCACCAGGAGTTTGAAATGCTGGAGGAAGTCAGCGCCGATTATGGGATGCTGCACTTGAGCACAGATGAAAATCCACTTGAAGGATCGGTGAAGGCCCAAGTTTAGTTCACGCGACTGAGTACCGTACGTGGGTATGCGTGAACCGTAGCAGCGTATAGAGGCGGAGATTCCGAGTGCTTATGACCAGATTTTTGAGGGAATACACTGACTGACGCTCCGGTATCGACCAAGAAATTGACACCAGAGTTCCTGTCCTTTATGAATAACAGGTTGGCAGTGCGAGTACTAGACGCCATTAGGACTCGCTGCTGGGGTTTTCCGACGAAAAATTGCAAGGGGGGATGCACTTCCTAGCCTTCTTTCCAAATTTGGCGTGGTAGAAGCAGATCTTCCCGGAACTCGAACGATGCCTCTTCGTAAATCTTGACCGAGAATGGCTTCTTTGCCGTTGATTTTGTAGCAGAGAACAAACGTGATTGAGTTGTTGACTTAACTCTTTCACTTTCAACTCCAGTTCCGATTGTGTGTTCACGTTGTTGACCGGAGCTGTGTCAATCTCCACTACTTTGTCGGCAGTTTCTGCTAGTTTATCAACTGGAGTAGCAGGATCCATAGTGGCCAAGACACGCTGAGCTGATGGAGGAAGTTTCTGCAAGAACAACTGTCTAAAGATGTCCTTATCGAAGGTTTGTGCGCGTTCGCCTAGAGCGCACTGCATAGCCCTCAGCATTTGAGTGGGCTTACGGTCTCCAAGTTCTTCTTTTGAGATTAACTGATGTAGTTTCTCACGCTCGGAGACAGTGGTGCGGCGCAGGATGGCAGACTTCAGATCGTTGTACGGGTCCTCACTCGTGGAAGGAGATACGATGACGTCACGGACTTCAGAGATGATGCTCGCTGGTAGAGAGGACAAAACATGATCGTATTTCGTCCTGCTAGCGGTGATCCTTCCCAGTTGAATTGTGATTCCACTTGGTGGAACCAAATAAATGGATCACCCGGCAGAAGACGGGGAGCTTTACGCTCAAGTGGGAGATGGCACCAGCGTCGTCAGGCATCTTCTCCTATGCTTGCTAACGTACAAGCAAGACGACAAGTTCCCAACGAAGGAGTGGAGGTTGAGACGAGCGCAGGCACAGAGCGCACGGGCAGGGGTGAGGGGCAGAGGGCACGAGCGACATTACAGTCTGGTCCTAGTCGCTCGGGTGAAGGGGGTGATGGGCACGAACGACGTTACAGTCTAGTCCTAGTCGCTCGGGTGAAGGGGGTGATGGGCACGAACGACATTACAGTCTAGTCCTAGTCGTTCGGGTGAAGGGGGTGACGGGCACGAACGACGTTACAGTCTAATCCTAGTCGTTCGGGTAAAAGGGGTAATCCAGCTCCGGGGTCATCAATTGTTGGTTTACGTCGTCGTCGTCGTTGGCCTAGGCAAGCTACGGCTTGGGACCGTAGCGCATCTATCCGGTATAGGTTAACCTGATGATGTAGCCATAAGCACTGCCGCTAGTTAAGTGCCAACCAGTGATTATCTCACTAGCCGTATTGAGTCCGTTAGGCGAAACTACGACAGTACCAAAGGTGGAAAATATAACCTTTGGTTTTCTATTATTTATTTGTAAAATGGACATGGCATTAGATTAAAATAAATATTTGAATATAAATAATTAACTGACAATTGTGATATATAATTAATTATGTTTACATACAATAAATAATATAGTATACATAAAATTAGTATTAATGTGGTTCACAATTGAATTATAATGGGGTAACTAATTTAAAATGAATTTATACTATTCCGAAATTCAAGACTGTAAAATTAACATTTATCTTGAAACTAAAATAAGAGTATTCACTACACATTCTTAGCACAAGAATGAGAAATCCGAAAGTTAGAGTCCCAAAAAACGCAATTCTCAAATCGATCCATTTCTATTCCAAATGTAGGATTTACATTTCAAGTTATAGTTTTCATAGAAAATATAACCTTTTCATTTTCATTTTCATTTCATTTCATTTTCATTACTCGGGAATGTACAGTAATTGCATCAAAGTCGCTTTTTACCTTTCCCAAATCAAGAAACTGTATTCCCAGATTTGGACTTCCCATTTCAAACATTCCCATTTTTGGACCGCTTATGGGAACGGGAATGATAATGAGTGGAAAGTGATCGTTTGGTCATATTTTAATATCTGTTATGCGATAGGTCGTTAAAACAGTTCCCGTCACTCATCGGGATAGTTTTGAAATTGAAACTACGTCAAAATTATATAAAATCTATTTTGTACGTTTAAAGAGCAAAAATTAAGAAATTTTTTAAACATTATTTACAATGATGAGACTCATAGCAATGAAATTCATAATATTTTATGTAAACATGACTTGCAATCTCTTCTTCTATATTTGTTCAATTTACAAATATCTTCAGGTAAAAAATATTATTAAGATAGTCTTTTATACACTCTAAAATGTTCTTTGATTGTCTGCATAGAAATAAAGAACTGTTTTTCTATCTATTTTTTCTATTCATTGTCAAGCAAGTTTTAAACTGTTATTGAAGGTCACTCCAAAATTTATACATATATATATATATATAATGAATAAAACCACGAAGGAAAAAGAAACACAAAGGGGTGCTCAAGCGCTTTCGTCTTGAGCACCCCTTTGTGTTTCTTTTTCCTTCGTGGTTTTATTCATCATAAATATTTTTCACGTGTCACTTTCGTGAAATAATTTTTCATATATATATATATATATATATATATATATATATATATATATGAAGAGAGAGAGAGAGTTAAAAATAGTAATTTGTAATTAAAAATATGTTAAACTGATTCTATTAAAACTAAAGTTATATTTAATGGCACAAACAAAGAATAATGTAACAATATACAGTAGTTACCCATAGAAAATAAAAAATGCTGACTACAAACGTAACAAAAGTGTAATTTAATGTAATATCGTTATTATTCTGTCTTGTAGAATAGTTTGGAAATGTGTTTTCAAAGTTTTGAGCTGAACTAAACAGATGATAACTTTCACAGAGGATGTAAATGTGTTTTTCGAGATTGACATTTCTAATTAACTGCTAGTTTTTAAAATTTGTGAATATCTGGAAGTGAGGTTGATTGGGGTGATGTAATATCAAATTTACCTGTGTAATATAAACTTTTTGTTGGTGTAAGTTAATTGTAAGTTAACCTTTAATTAATGATACTAAGCTTGGATAAAATCGACTGAATGAAACGTCAATAAAGGTTCTGTAAACTTTTAGTAAGTTACTCTTGTTTGGAAGGGTTTCTAAAAAATCTGAAACTTAGAGGAAAAACACTACTTCGATAATTTTAAGGACAACTTTTTAATTTTTCCATTGAAATTTTAGATTATCCTCAAATGACATTGTTCAATGTAGAAAATTATAAATTAATAATAAATTATGAATTCAAGAGATGCCAGGATCTTAATTCAAAAATATTATTTGTAATACTGGCTTCTTCCTAGCTAGAATATTGTTCCTAAATGAAGAGGACAAGCTTATGCTACTTCGCTTTGGGTGCCTCACGATAATGGCTTCACGGTACTCGATTTCGGAGGGCAAATTGTAATGCTTGACTCAGCTGCCATTAAGAAGAGATTGCTGGTATAAGCAATATAAGCACTGTAGCACCCCAAAATGAATTAATCCTTAACAAACTCCGAAGATATTCAGAAAAAGGAATAGGACAAGAAAATCTATGGAGAAAGAAGTGACCTACCAAACTTACAACTCTGGAGTTACTAATCAGTCACGACTCACGAGGCCTAGAAACTGCTATAGCGTTCAGGCCAACTAATGCGGCTCATTACTCTAACTCCTATATCATTATTACCAACACTATCGGAATTCGATTTCCCTACCTTTGTGTTTTCACTGTGTTGTTACTCACCTCTGAGGACTCGAAATTTGGACCTGAATTGAAAAATTATTTTTTATGACAACCTTAAACATAACTAAAATTTTATCTGCAAAGAATTTTTTTTTTCCGAAAGGAATAACAATTTTAAAGTGAGGGTTTTTTTTTTAGGTGTATGAAGAATACTGAGTTTTACATTTACGCCAATTAATTCTGATTTACTACTTTTTCATAAAAAATTTAAAGCTTCAACGCTTGCAACTTCCTTTCAGATGCAGCGGTTTCGGCCAGAAACTTTTTTTTCAAATATAACCTCAATCAAATATTAGGATAAGAAAGAGTAAACAAAATAAGATTTATTGTTTGAGACAAAAAAATAGACCAAAGAATTTATTTCCCTCAATGATATAAACAAATTACAGCCTATGAAAGATTACTTGGCAGTCTATAGTAAACGCCTTCATTTGTATATATCGGTTGAGCTGTGTCGTAACTAAACTAAAAATACTGAGAAACATCACAAGCGTTAAGAAACTTTATTTTCAGAGTATAAATTAGCATAACGTAGTCCATTTCCAGTTTTTTGTTGCAAATTATGGAAGTGACTTTTTTCTCCACAGTTTTCCTTGTTTGAGTCCTTTTGAGAACATTTCTTTCAAGCACATATGAACATCTTTAAAGTTTGTTTGGAATTAGTTAATTTCTAGGAAGCTCCAACGATGTTCAGATGTACTTGAACGAAACATCAACAAAATGGGTAGACCGAAAAGACACTGATGGAAGAAGCAATTTTCCCAATTAAATATATTTTTATTATCATTATTATTATTTTACTTCATACACACTTAATATTTAAAAGTTCAAAATTGCAATTTATCATATCAATACAAAACCATAGATGAGGGTAATAGGATAGAAAAATGGTTAAACAACAACAATAATAATCATAATAATAATAATAATAATAAAATCTTTTTGGTAAAAATAATATAACAATACTACAGTTTACAATATTACAATAATTCTTTACAGAACATTATATTTATTCCTACCTGAGTAGAATGGCCGTTAAGCTTTAAGCTTTACTGCTCTCAGATCAATTATAAGATAAAAGCATTTCATACAGAATATAAGGGTTACGTGGTAGCCAATGTCGTAACATCGCTTCCCATTGTTCAGGGAAGTTACGCGACAGTGGATCGGATAGTAGTTGGATGGGAGACCATCTTCTGTGTCTAGACTATAGTATGTAGCAATCCCATGTAAAGTTGTAGGTCCCCTCCGTTATATGACCATAGATGTTGCAGAAGAGGTTAAATAACCCCATCATTAAATTTTTACAGTACATAAATAGTTTTTTTATGTACAAAGGAGGGGCCAAGGGCGTGTGCCCGCATAAATACTCCCCCTTTTATAAGAAAGAGCGCCAAAATCAAGGTCTCCGAGGCTCACGATGAAGTGAAGAATAGAAGGAGAAGTGTGTGTGTGTATGTGAGAGTATGCTGGACTGCTCACAAGGTAGATGAGACACAGAAAAAGATCAGCTAAAGAGCAAAGTGACAGGAGAAATGAGAGTTACAGCACTTTGTCTCCTGCATAACGTCCCCCCTGGAGTATTTCCCTGGTCGATTGGTATAGACAATCTCCTCCTTATATAAGTTGTGATTTGGTAGTATAAATATTATGATTAAACGTTACGTAAAGCAGACTTCGTTGTTATGATAATGAAATATATAAGTATGATTAAATTATATTATGATTATATAAGATAAGACGAGGTTTGCACTTATGTATAGAATAATTTTTTAGGACACACAAACGAACTTGAGATTCACATGAGAAATGAATTATGTTAGCAGTATACATTAAATCTTGGTCAATATAATAGTTATAAAACCTTCAGTATTTAGAGTAATAAATAGAAGAGTTAGACAAGGAAACACAACAGACGGATAAGTAACACTCTACGTACTTCCTAAATGGAGTAGTACGATTTCAGTATTCCTTTATTAAGACTGATTTCGTCTTGCTTTTAAACGCTTTTACGTTAGGGATATTTTGAAGATCTATGCTCAAGTTATTCCATAATATCAACCCTACGAAAATAGGTGATTTTTTAAATGAAGACAATTTAAGGTGAGGAATAACATGCCTGTTTGTATTCCGAGTCTGGTATGAGTGGATCTCATGATGAGTTGGCAAATATTTATTTATCTACTTGAAATTAATAATTTTATTCCTGAATTTACGAGGAGCGGTAGGAAAGTAATGCCTCTTATTTTATTTCTCACTAAATATAATTCCAATTCAATGAAAATTACAGGGAAATTACGTGGCAAATGTAAAGTAAATATAGTAAATAAATATATTACATATAAGTTATATATATATATATGAAAAATTATTTCACGAAAGTGACACGTGAAAAATATTTATGATGAATAAAACCACGAAGGGAAAAGAAACACAAAGTGGTGCTCAAGCGCTTTCGTCTAATGACATCCTCAGGAACACTGAACACTCAGCGCTTGAGCACCACTTTGTGATTCTTTTCCCTTCGTGGTTTTATTCAATATATATATATATATATATATATATATATATATATATAAGTAAATATAAACTGAAAAATACGCTCGTATAAATAAAAATAAAATGTGTCAGTTTGATTTTGTCTTGGATTTTTAATAATTTTAACTCTTTAGAGAATGCACTTGTATGATCAAGAAAATCTGCATTAAATAATATCCTTATTACTCGCTTTGGAACAAAACAATACTGTTTAATGTGTTATTAGCAGTATTTCTCCATGCAAGATTGTAGTACATCATATAAAGAAGAACAAAAGTATGATACAGAGTTAATAAAACCTGTTTATGAACTATAGAATGAATTGAAGTTTAAGCATTATAACAACACTCTGAGAAATCTTTTAGATATAAAATTGATATGGTCCTTCCAGTGCAAATACTTATCTAGCATAATGTCTAAAAATTTCGTTACATTATATTCTTTTACAACGAGTTCTCTAACATTCAGGTTGTCAAGATGTACTCTGCTTTGTTACTAAAAAACATGAAGTTTATTTTACTTGAATTTAGAAAAAGTTTATTTGAGATCAGGCAATTCACAACTTTGGTAAATTCTGGTTTAAATATAAACTCCGCTGCATTGACATCTCTGCAAGGAAATGACACAGTTCTATCGTTTGCAGTCATTGTAAAATAAAGAATATCGGAAGAACGCGGGAGGCCACTTATATATACAATAAAAATAGCAGAAGACCTAGGACTGAGCCCTGAGGTACGCCATATTTTACAGTCAGTTTAGTTGAACAGACATTATTTAATGAGACATATTGATATCAATTGGACAGACAACTTTTAGACCAATCACTTATAGCTCCTCTGAAGCCATAGGAATGCAGTTTGTTAAGTAGAGTATATGGAGATCATTATTTTTTGTTCTCTTTAGCGACATTGGCATTATCCACAAGGTTTGAAATAGCCATTTCTGTTGTTTTATTTCATAAGGTATATAATTTTAAATAATGATATATCCTATTTTTTTTAATTTTAAAATTTTACTAAACACAGGTAATAAACAGACTGGTCTATAATTTGTTGCTACACCCTAAATAGAAGTAGACGTTTCGTTAGACATTTCATTGTCCCAATTTTGTGAATTTTGAAATGTCTAATGCGTTATACACTTTACATTAGTTAAACATTTGGCAGACCTACTATATACCAAGAGGCCTAGGTCTAAGGCTAGGTTCAGGGTCACAGGCTGGTTCTTAATCTTGAAAGACTACTAGCCAAAGCGCAGTAAATTAATAAATGCATAAAAGACACTTCAAAGGCCTTAGCCTACATACATAAAATAAATGAATAAATGCACACATATAATAATTGTTTACTCCTTTTTAAGAGATAGCTTATCAATACGAACACTATATAAACTGCGTCACAACTTTAAAGTATTTTTAACCATAATGCGCATGCGTCTAGGCGCAAAGAATAGAAACTAACTTATGTAAATGAAATGTGTAATTTCTATGCCTTTATATATTTGAAACATTTAAACACCATTTTCAGACATTTGAAATACCTATTAAATACTTCAAAATAGCTGCTATTCATTTCAGAAATCTAAATACACAATGGAATATCGAGTAGTCATTTCATATACGTCCAAAAGTCCCTCTATTTTGCTAAAATAATGATATTTCTATCTTATTTTCTACAGACTATAGATGATGATGGATGTACAAGAACGTGTGATGGTAGTAACACTACGTATCCAAGGGAAGAAGTGCAAAGAAATTCGAGAAAAATTCGAAGAAGATTTCACAAACCAGGACCTACAAACAAAGCGACTCGCGAGCTGGTCAATAAATTTAAAAGAACAGGATCTGTTCATGATGTGGCAAGATCTGGACGTCCAGGTACCTCTCAAGAAAATGTTGACTTAGTAAGAGATGCCTTTGAAACAAATCCTAGAATGTCAACTCGCACAGCATCACGTAGACTGAGCATACCAAAAACGACTGTTCTAAAGATTTTAAATCAACATTAAAAAACGAAAAGTTACCATATTCAACTGCTACGAGTTACACGAAGAGGATTATCCAAGACGAGACGCCTTGTGCACAGAATTCATTGAAGAAATTCATACCGAAAACTTATTAAACCACATTCTCTCAGCGATGAGGCGACATTCCACACATACGGAAAGGTTTATCGACATAATTGCCGTTTCTGGGCTAGTGAAAAACCAACCTAGTTCTACGAATAGGGGGGAAGATTCTCCTAAAGTTAATGTCTCGTTGGGTATGATAAGATGAAAGATTTACACACCCTTTTTATTTGCAGAAGGTACGGTAACAGGGCCAATTTATCTTGACATGCTTCAGCAGTTTCTTGAACCTCAGCTTCGTTCAGATGGCATTCTCGACACTGTTGTCTTTCAACAAGATGGAGCTCCATGTCACTATGTAAACAGCGTTCGGGCGTACCTTGATGAGCTTTTACTAAATCACTGGATTGGACGTCGTGGAAACAGGCCGTGGGCAGCACGATCTCCGGATTTAACACCATTAGACTTGTTTGCGTGGGGCTTTATAAAGTCTGAGACCTGCATGATCTGTGAATCCGCATTTTCGCGGCAGTCGCTAAAATAACCTCAGAGATGTTTGAGAATGTGTTTCGCAATGCAGTGGACAGATTTGAGATTTGTAGAGACAGTGATGGTGCTCACGTCGAATCTTAGCCCTAAGCTTGAGAAATAAATATACATCTAAATATGTTACTACATTTTTATCCTAAAATACTATTATTTCAGCAAAATATACTGTCATTAAATAAATATTTAATAATATTATTATTTATGTATATTCATAAATATAACTCAGTAGTGTCATATTATAACATCTATTTAAATATTTAAAAATTCTTATTAATGTATCGATGTATCGAAGTATCGATTTTTTTCGATACATTTAAGAAAATTGACCTTAGCGATACCGATAAATCGATACTTTTGTCAAGTAGCTAAAGCGATACCGATACCGATACAAAAGTATCGATCGATACGTATCGGCGATACATGTATCTAGATACTGCCCATCACTGAGCACAGGAATGTTATGAATGTTGTTATTAGGATTTTTCAATTTACCAAAAATGTTCCGGATCTCATTTGAAATAGCGGGAACAAAAGCCCTAAATATAGTGATTTTTTTTCATCTTAATAAATACAGGGTGATCCAAAAGAAAGAAAATAATGGCCACTAATTTATATTTTGGAACAACTTTTTGGGTCACCTTGTATATAAACTTCATAATGGCCACTTTTCTAATTGAAACTGCTTTCTTTATCAGAATAATAAAGTTTGAAAAAAAACATTATTCAAAATCACTTGATATTCACGCCTTTTTTCATTTGGAAAGTTCATAAAAATAATAATTAATAATAATAATAATAATAATAATAATGATAATTTATTAACATTTATAAATATTGTACTCCAATTTCATTATAAATGTCACACAATATGTACTGATAATACTTTTTTTACCCTAAACACCTTACCCTTATGTTTTTTTCTTCATTCTATTTATGCTTTCATTGATTATGTAATATTTATGAAATTTAAAAAAGAAATCAGATTTCTATGTAGCAGAAAGTCAGGAGTGTAAGAATATGTGGAATCAATTATCCTAAAAGTATGCATTGAAAAGTAATACTTTAATTTTCTAGGTCAGCCTAAATATCATTAAAAATCTATTTGGGCTTAGAACTGAAGCATTGTTCCACGGACTGTGCTAGCAGTAATTATATTTACCTGGCTCTAAATTTTGTATGGAGACCTATCCGTGGTTCAGATTTCATGTAAAGCTGTAGGTCAGGGGTGGCCAAATCGTCGGTCGCGATCTACCAGTAGATCGCAGAGCAATTTTTAGTAGATTGCAGAATGACCAGTAACTTAGCATAGCAACAGAGACCTTACATTTCACAATACTAACGAGCAAACAACCCGACCGCTACTACCAAAAATTAGCGTTCTTTACGTTATCACCTCCATTATCGGTAGCAACATTTATTTGTTTTATCTTTGTGTTTACCAGTCATTTAACAAAAATAACAAAGTTTAACTTTAATAATTCTGAGAGATATTTAATTAATGTCACAGAAAATGATACCGCTAACTTTAATTTCTGCCAAAATTTTATACCGCGGTGAGCTGAGGTGTTATGAGCATATGTCACTTAAGTGACGGGTCAGTCATTTGGAATAATCGGTGGTGAAGGTCAGTCTCCAGTTCAATTGCATTAACACCATTAAAATGAGTGCTGGACCAAGTGCCAAGAAACAAAAACTTACAACTTTCACAATGAGTGAGAGACGGCATATTTTTTTACGATGAAAAATTCCAAATGTGTGTGTTTAATTTGCCAGGCATGTGTTGCTTTCGTCAAAAAGGGGAATTTAGAGAGGCATTTTAAAACTATTCACAAGCGGTATGACAGTGATTTCCCAGCTGAAAGTGAACTATGTAAGAGAAACGTCAATGAACTTAAGTCTCAACTTAGTGCTCAGCAGTCTATCTTTACAGGGCCTAGCACAAAATCGAAAGCAGCAACGATTGCATCATTTCGGGTGAGCCGTGTACTTGCGAAACACAAGAAACCTTTTCAGGATGGAGAAATATTCAAAGAAGCATTTACAGAGGCGGCAGAGTCGTTGTTTCGGAATTTCAGTAATAAATCGGAAATATTGTCAGCTACTAACCAGGTTCAGCTATCCAAAAACACTGTGATGCGGCGTTGTGAAGTAATGGATGAGAATTTGGTGGAACAACTGAAGAAAGACATACATGACTGCGTGTTCCTTTCATTTCAGTTTGATGACTCGACAGATGTCATCGATACATCACAGTTATGCATTTTTATTAGAATCGTGTTTAAAGATATGACTGCCAAAGAAGAACTGCTTAAACTCCTACCTTTAATAGGAAAACTCGAGGTGCGGATATTTTTCATGCATTCAGTGAGTTTGTTAACGACACACAATTCCCACTTCACAAGCTTGTGAGCATAATAACTGACGGATCACCTGCTATGACTGGCCGCTCCAGTGGGTTCATCGCCCTGCGCAAAAGTGACAAAAGGTTTCTAAACTTCTTTAATTATCACTGCATAATTCACCAACAAGCATTGTGTTGCAAAATGTTGAATATTAAAGAAATTATGGATATTTCCTATAAGATTGTGTGTTCTATTCGGGCGAGAAGTCTACAAAGGCGTCTCTTCCGGTTTCATCTAGAAGAAAATAAAACAGAACACACTGACCTTTTGTTCCCCACTGATGTCAGGTGGCTAAGTAAAGGTAAATTCTACAAAGGTTTAGGGATCTCTTACCTGAAATTAAAGACTTTCTGAAGTTAAAAGAAACATATTACAAAGAGTTGGAAGACGAAGTGTGGCTGTTAGATTTAGCTTTTTTGACTGACACCACTGCTTTTCTAAATCAGCTAAATTTAGAGTTGCAAGGTAAAAACAAAACTATTGTTGAAATGATTACCTCAGTGAATGCTTTTAAACAAAAAGTAGAACTGGTATCCTCACAGCTGCAGCCACACTAACTGCAGAACTTCAAAAACATGATGTGAGAGCTGGTAAGTCAGGGGAAAGAATGTGACCAGTTTGACAGTGTTTGATACGTTAAACAGTTGCAGAATGTTAATACAGACGGTTCCAAGACTTAATAACACTAGAACCTGTAGCAACATTCATGTGCTTCCCATTTGGTGCAAACTTTGACATTGATGATATTGCATCAAAAATGGCCTTATTGTTTAATATGGACATATCTGCAATCGAGAATGAAATTTTGACTCTGCGAAACGACATTCAAATCAAATCCAGGTCTTCAGAAGGAAACTTTTGGCACCTACGTCTTGAAGAAAAGTATCCGAATGCCAGAAAAAAGTGCCATGTACTTGACAACATTTTTTAGCTCAACCTACCTTTGTGAGTCAAAGTTCTCACACATGAATATCATCAAATCAAAATACCGAGCCACTCTGACAGATGATCACCTGGATGCTTGTTTGAGGCTAGCAATCATCAGCTACAGTTCGGACTACACACGGCTTGCTGATGCCATGCAGTGCAAATCATCACATCAGTAAAGTACAGTAAGTTCTTCCTCTTCCAGTATACCTAATTTCTAATGAGTTTGGGGGTTAAAATATAATGAAAACTATATCTGTGTGCATTTGGTAATATATTTTTATATTCACTTCATTTTATTCTTGGTTATTCTCTCTCTCTCTCTCTTTCTGTATATATATATATATATATATATATATATATATATATATATATATATATATATATATATATATATATATATAATATCTGGGCTGGTGGATCGTATAGGGAGAACTTTGGAAAAAGTAGATCCAATGTCAGTAAAGTCTGGCCACCCCTGCTGTAGGTCCTCTCCGTCTTTTGGCCTTATATGCTGCGAAGGTAGTTAAACAACCCTAACATTGCATTACATTTATACATATAGATTACCTGCAGCAGAAAAATTCTTGGCCTTGTTAGAGGGCCTAGTCTAAACTTAATTAGAGTTAATTTAGTAAATAAATAACAATAAACATGTCTGCATGAACCCAGGGTAAATCAGGCCATAAACATATATAAATTAATCAGTTTTCCTCATATACCATATAACACTCAATCTTATTTAAAGAAACTTAAAAATGAAACTAACGTTCATCAGTGATCGTTTTGTTTACCTTTTCTTTACACTTATGGTTTAAAAGTTAGAATTAGAATTTTGAACTTCCTTTTCATTAAATATTATTGGACATTTCTTCACTTCTTTTCCAAAGTTTACGGTTGTGCCGCTCATAAGACCAAGCTTATCATGAATAATGTAGACGTGTACCTGGGCCTAAATGTAAATTAAGTAATGTTAGTATAATTTTTAAATTTCCTTAAAGAAATAGATAATTTAAGTAAATTCTTTAAGAAAATGTGCTTCCTCATTACAGTATAATCACTGATGTTTAGTGGTGAACCAGTCGGCAAAAATGCATATTTTTGGTCAGATTTGGATATCAAGGTTTAGGGTTCTTGAGGTTTTCAGATAGAGAGTGTGAAGTTTGAAGGACTATTATCTCTTATGTTTAATTTAACTGTACAGCACAAGCTTGTAGGAAAATGTCCATTTTCTCATTGTATTATTTCTCAGAGACATTAGTACCGGGCCTGTAGGGGGCAGACATCAGTTTGGATGTTTCAGGCATTTTTATATTTTGAGAATCACATTTTCAAGCTCGGCACACTGATAGTGAGTAAATGGTAACCTACAAACACTTTCTCCTCATCATGGAGTATTAGAAAGCTTCATCCACAAAATTCCTTCACTGAAATTCGACTCTAAGATCTTTCTGTCGAAGACTATGCATGCACAGTAGGTTAAACTTTTTTTACTCCCTAAAACTAGAGGAATCCCTCTATAAGGTCGCGCAAAGAAGACCAGGCGTTTTGTACATTTTAAATATTTATTTACACTGTTCCGGCTTCTAAGATCTATTGAATGATAGATGAAAAAAATATTTTATTTTTAATTAACTAATAATTATTTGTAGTTGTGAATATCCAAAAAATATCTTAATGGACAGAGCCTTCAGTTGGAAGTCCAGCTCATCTCACTACCGCTGTGATTTCTCAAAAGAGACTTGGAATCTGATCCGTAAGTTATCCTACATATTCAAAATATATTTGTATCCGAAAAATGTAACAGTTCCAAGGTGAGAACTCTGCAGAACTGTTTGGACAGTTTAGAATTCTGAACTTTTCTGTAGACCTTTAACATCTTAAATGACATTAATTACCAACAGTGGAAAAGATTTTAATCGCTTACTTAATATTTTCATAATTTTTGAAAGGACAATGAAAACAGAGTCGTGACGTGAAGAAGTGGTTATAAAAGAAGTCAAACATGTAAAACGAACATGTAAAACGAACATGTAAAACGAACATGTAAATCGAACATGTAAACCGAACATGTAAACCGAACATGTAAACCGAACATGTAAACCGAACATGTAAACCGAACATGTAAAACGAACATGTAAAATAAACCGAACATGTAAAACGAATATGTGAAACGAATGTTAAAAACCGACAACGAAACACTAAAGTTTTTTAATATGAAAATATAAAGAAAACTTCAGCTCGTTTATCATGTAATAAATGACCTCCATTAAAGGCATTTTAGGTGTAAATAAACAAACATTTGATGATATAAAAAAAAAAATATATAAAAAAAATTCTCACTAATCCTAAACGCGTTTTTTGCAAGGATGAATTAACTTTAAATCTTATATATAAAGACATAACCCTATTATTGGTTTTTTAAGTTATTCTTGTTGATGAAGAAAATGACATTAATCAAGAAGGGTCCATTACTGACTATTTTCCAAATATTTTATAACTTTTTTTATCAAAAAATTACATTTATCTTGAAGGGATCTCGAAAACTCTTCTTCGTATACATTTTTGCTTACTTCAAAATAATTTAATTTATTCAAAAGGGAACTCGACTTCGTATACAGGGTGTAACAAAAGTCAGTTCTCAAGAGGAAATCTTTTCCAATATTTTATTTAGCGACGAGACTTGTTTTTATTTAAATGGAACAGTGAATCGCAACAATTATCGTTACTGCAGCGACGAGTGTGTGCTGGATTAATTGGCAAGTTGGTTGTATCGTTTGTAATGTATATTTAAAACTATTTTCTCGTTCAATTCTGTCATATCTTATTTCGGTATGAGAACGGACTTTTGTTACATCCTATATATATATATGTCATAAGCTGATTTATATAAACTGTGTACAATGAATGTAAGTAATTTTGTTTATGAAGGTGATTCATATTGCTTTGTATATTTGGCGGTCATCTGGATATAGTAATTAAAATTGCCTGTCATTATTGCTGTAACTATATATACTTCTGTATTCTCTGTGATTATCGTTTTAACAATAAAAAAAACTGAATTTGAATTCAGTCTTACCAGCAATGATGAGTTACTTTCCAACATAACTTGTTTTTAATTCTCAAATATAGGTTTCTAGTATAATATGCTATTAAGAAAACAATGTTGCCGAAAAGTTTGTCACAACAAGCAAACTTTTATAAGCCTGCTCATCATGTATGTATGTATATATAATTATATATATATTATATATATTAATATATATGTGTGTGTGTGTGTGTGTGTGTGTAATGTGTAACAACAAAAAGGTACTGTTAGGCCCGAATTTCAAGCATTGTCCAAGAAATTTCGTCCTGAAAATTCCAAATCTGAACGGGAAAGTACTTCTCGCGAAAACGTATCCTGCACTGCTTCAGCAAATAGTGGATAAAAAAATGTTAAACCAGGTAGGTTTGTCATTTTTTATGTTTCAAATAAGACCGAAGACATACAGTAATTCCTTATTGGTGAATGATATGACATCTAATATTATGAAGTTATTCGAATTGTATTAACTTGGTTAAAGCTCTCACTCTTTTGCGGATATTTTAAAAAGCATTTGGGTTGGCAAATTGATGGCCCTTTTTAAATAAGTTAGTAAAATAAGTGTTTAAACATTTATTGTGAAGGGAGAAGGTTTCTTTAGACATGTTTTATGTACGAGACATTTCACTGGAAAGTTATTCATCGAACAAGAATATACGAATACAGAAAACAGAACTTGGTTTAAAGACATGTTATAAGAAATTTACAGTAGCTAATTTTATCATTGAAGCGTTTTGCTTCACGCATATACAGAGGGTTAACAAAAGTAAATGAACGTTATAATCAGGCCGGATTAAGGCTGTGAGGGGTCTAAGGCTAATAAGAGGGAAGGGCCACTGCATTTACTATATATTCTATATAATTCATAAAATCTTCACACAAAGAGAAATGTATAAATGCAAAAAACTTCACTTTTTTCTACGTGAAGGTCAAAATATGATAATTAAAACCCACTCTAATAGACAGAGTTTATTTCCACAACAGTTTCGATGCCCACTGGCATCCTCTTCGGGTGGATACACAAAAACCACCCGAGAGGATGCCAGTGGGCATCGAAACTGTTGTGGAAATAAACTCTGTCTATTAGCGTGGGTTTTAATTATCATATAGAGAAATGTATATTTATCCAAATTTAACAACTAACAAAAATCATAGCTATGTACATTAAAAAGAAAAAACATACAATTCAAGTAGAGAATGATTTCTTCCTTCCTGGCTTTAAACTGTGATATCAAACAAAATGTCCCCCTTTCTTCGACATCCCGAATAATCATTACACTAGGCCTAAATTCCCAATGTCTGAAAAACAATTTCGGAAACAGATTAACCCTTTGAAGACAATCATACAAAAAATGTGTGTGTGTGTGTGTGTGTGTGTGTGTGTGCGTGTGCGTGCGCGCGCGATAGATATTGAATGAAATTAATGTTACTTTATGTGAATTCGAACGACGGGTTCAGGATCGACCTGCGATCGACCGCTCTGCAACATCCCGTCTCATTTGCTGGATTTGGTGAAGGAGGGAATTGCTGTCTGCGCTGCTCCTGCTCCCGTAGTCGGCCACGCATGGCTGGTCAGGGACTGTGCACAGGAATCTGTCCACCTGATTCTTAAAGTTATTCAGGTCAGTGTGCTGGAGGTTCTTCACTTCTTTTGGTAAGGCATTAAAAAGCTTTGGGCCTCATATTCTGTGGGTATTTTCCATCCCCGTTTTCATGGTCCCCTGTCCCACCGCAGCAGGGAGAGTACAAAATATGTGTCTTCTCTCATTCCAGTTTGTTTCTATTTCATTTCATCCATATGTATATTATTGCGTAACGCGCGCGCCTTCTTTCCAGAGAGTAGAGCTTCAGGGATTGTAGTCGAGACCATTAATCTTCACCTTTCGTTTCCTGTTTTCATATTTTGAAATAACTTCGACTATAATTTTTTTGTTGGATTCTTATAATGGATGAAATAAACAAGGAACAATATGTTTGTAAAATATAGAATAGAACCAATGAGAATCATTCGCTTTTATCCTTCACCGTATTATTTTTATTTCTAATTTGAAATTGAATTGAATTGACGTCGTATACTTTATCTTCTTGCCTTTATTAAAATTTTAAGTTCATATGCAATATGGGTTCCTTTTGTACTCCTATTTTTTTTTCCAACTTTCCTCGTCATTCTGTGCGTTGGCTACAATAAAAAATAAATAATAATAACCAATATGTAATAAGTTTGGGTGAATAAAACCTTCTGTTATACAGGGTGGGCCATAAGTCGCTTTCGGAAGTGAGTTTCGTTATAATACGAAGTAAAATGACTTATCGTGCACCCTGTATTTAATATAGTGGTAATATGAAATGAACAAAATACTTGAAATTGAGACTTTGATAAAGGAAAACTACCCTTTACATTTTCTTTTATTATTAATATTAAAATTATAAAATCTCTCTGGCAACTGCTTTTGTACTGAAATAAAAGTGACCAACGTCATTATTTTATTGAAATGAGAAACCAGGGTCGGCCAAAACCCAGCAAAAACCTAACAACCCAGCAAAAACCCAACTGGTTTTTTTGCTGGGTAGTTGGGTTTTTGCTGTTTTTTTTTTGTTTTTGCTGGGCTTTTGCCAACCCTGTTACTTTCCCATCTTTTAAATTTTACTTGTTATATAGCATTAAGCATTAATGGATAATAAATTTTGTTAATACAATTTCGTATTAAATATAAGTAATGCTAACATTAATATACATATAACGATAGCAATCTTTTTCAAAAAGTTTATAGAATAGATATCACATTTAATACACATGTGATTATGTTAAACTAGTTTTTAACTTTAACAAACTGCGTAGCTAATGAAATAATAAAATTTATATATATATATATATATATATATATATAGTACTGGTAAAAAGTTTGGAAACACCTGTACAATTTATGTAATTTCTCCTTATTAACCAAGAGAGTTATTTTAAGTAGACTAATGTCTGTTCCTAAAAACAGACTATTGTTCTAAATGTACAAAATTTAGCAATTTAGATTACACAGGCCTGCGAATGAGAACTTTGTAAGAGTTGTTTTCTTACTAATAACTGATTTTATATAATTCAACTACGCTGATTTCGAATAAGGTGTCCATTTTTTTCTATCATGTAAAGATTTTCTGCAAACTGGAAGGGAAAAAACAATAACATAAATAAATATTATTTATTTCAATTTACATTAGGTACCTATTTCGCTTTGTTATACTAATTACAAATGCAAACAACTTTAAAAAGAAAGAAGACTATTAACGTCATTTACATATTCAGCTTTATTTGTCCTGAGTTTTCTTATGAGATCGATGCCTTTTAGTCTCGAATGTACGCGTTGTTCCTTTTCTCAATTGTAATAATTCTGGATTATCCCGTTTCAACATCCAGCAGTAGTAATCAGCCATCATGTTGATGTCCCACCTTCCCTGATATCTCTTCTCCATTGCTTTGACGTCTTGGTGAAACTGTTCTCCTTGTTCTTCGCCGAGTGCTCCGAGATTCTCAGGGAAGTAATACAAGTGTGAATGTAAGAAATGTAATCCAACTCTTTGAACTTATTTAGCATGTTGTTCACAATGTTTTGGTAATATGGGTCCTTGTTGTTCTCCAGAAATTTGCTGATAACATCCTTAACAGCAATCCACGCTTCTTTTTCAAGATTGTTCATTGTTCTTTCAAAGTGTTCATCCAAAGTCAGCTTTGTAATCTGGAGACCAACGAAAATTCCTTCTTTCAATTTTGCTTCTGAAAGAGTTGGGAATTTACCACACAGATACTTAAAACAATCTCTATCTTCGTTCAAGGCCTTAACAAATTGCTTCATCAAACCTAATTTTATGTGAAGCGGAGGTAAAAGGACTTTCTTCGTGTCAACCAAACTTTCACATTGAATGTTTTTAGAACCAGATGTCAGGTTGACTGCGTGGCCATTCCTTTTTTATCCAGTGCTGAGTTCTTGCTCGGCTGTCCCATTCACACAAAAAACATGGAAACTTCGTATAACCTGGTTGTTGACCTAACAACATACAAATCACTTTTAAGTCTCCACAAAGTAGCAACCGTGTTCTTTGTATTTAATCTAAGCTTGAAGGAGCTCAAGATTTCGTACGTTTCCTTCAAGTGAACCGAATGAGTCACAGGAAAGGATGCATACAAGTTACCGCTGTGAAGGAGGACGCCTTTTGACTTTTTTTGGAGGGATCATTGAAAAGTCTCCACTCATTTGGGTCATAGACTGCAGCGCTTAGCTTAAGTATTAGTTCCGAAACATTGTTGCAATATACTAGTGAATTTTCTTGAAAAAAATATTGGATGAATTCTTTTTCTCAATTTCTGTACCAATAAAATGACGTCCCGGGAGAAAGCAAGTTCCTTGCACGAAGTCTGGATCCCAAAATCTCTGAAGAATCCTTCGGGAGATACAACTCTCTTACCAAATTATTAAGTTCATTTTGTGTAAACAATTGGGGTTCACCAGATGTTTCGGTTTGAAAACAATCAATATCATCGTTTCCATCGCCATCAGACACCGAATCAGATGAAGTTATATCAAGAGTATTTGGTTTAGTAGGTACAGGTATACCAGGTCCATGAGCAACAGGTCTTATAGCAGACTGAAAGTTTGGATAAGAAATTTCCTTTTTATTTTAGTATTGTAGCCTTGCACGTTACATGAACAAAAATAGCAGTCATTGCCGTGATTTATAGGTTCACGCCAGACCATTGGAATCCCAAAAGGTAAAGAATCCTTTTTACCTTTACTCCACAGTCTAAGTTGTTCAACACAAACACTGCAAACTTTATGTGGAGCCCATGATTTGTCTTGATCCCTAAGTTTCATTCCGAAGTACGCATAATATGCTTTCTTGACGAAGTCTGTAATATCCCGCCTTTGTTTTTTCACAGTAAATTTTCCACAAATATAACAGAAAATGTTTGGGCTATTTACACCCCCTCTGGTTGCCATAGCGACAAATAAACAAATTTCAAAAGAGAAATATAGTCACCGCGCACCTCTGAATAATAAAGAACTATAACCTCGCACGCATTAGACAAATGACTCAACTCGTGGCTTGTCAATCACTTATATACTAGCGGTGCGTTTCTAGAATGTTCTAGAAGACGCTATGACGTCACTTCTGATGTGGAAGCATTTATAGGCTATATTTATTAATCAAAATTTAATTGAGTCAATTTTAATGAAAATTACTACATATGTAATATGAAATATGACATTTTGCGAAAAATCTGTACGTGATGGCGAAAAATTAATATTATTTTCGGAATCAGCGTGCAAAAATTACTATATAAGTGCTAAAATATTTCGGACAACAAAACCATCGCAGGTCTGCATTATTTAACCCAATCATATTTCGTTATTTTGTTATATAAATCAGGTTTTAGTCCTAAAATAGGAAATAAAAAAACCTGATTAATATAACACAATAACGAAATATGATTGGGTTAAATAATCTAAATCACTAAATTTTGTACATTTGGAACAGTAGTCTATTTATAGGAACAGACATTAGTCTACTAAAATAACTCTAATGGTTAATAAGAAGAAATTACATAAATTGTACAGGTGTTTCCAAATTTTTTACCAGTAATAATGTAATATATTATATATACATATATACACAAATTCAGAATGGTTCCCTGAGACAATTATATGTTAAACACAGACCGTGCATGGAACAAGGAACTCTTCTGGGAAAATTAAATCCACTATAGTCCGAATAAGTAATGATATTTGTCATTTACCATTACTTATTCGGACTATAGTGGATTTAATTTTCCCAGAAGAGTTCCTTGTTCCATGCACGGTCTGTGTTTAACATATATATATATATATATATATATATATGGTTGAACAGAATAATGGAAACACTCGCATTTTTTGACGCTTTATTTTCTGGTATCACTAATGGCCTTATATACTTTATTAAGTTGATATGTAATTGCATATAACATTGAGAACGTATTCTATTTTAATATGTTGCTAGTGTTGATATTGCGAAAGGGGCATGATAGTAGGAACCCGTTTGGTTGGTGTCTCAGTATTAAAAGTTACGTAATCTCCCTTGTATCTCGAAAAATAGTCCTCAAGGTTATGAATACATGGAAGCAATTGAAAAAACTACATCAGGTCGGCAGAATGTGACAGAAGAACTTTATTACGAGCTGTGAAAAATTAACTAAAAACTGCTACACCAAGATTTTGTTCAGAAGTTAACATTAGTCTGCAAAGACCAGTATCAGTCAAAACGATGTTATGGGAACTGTAGTAAAGCTCTTCATAACACCAAGGATTGCAAAAGCTCGGATGAAGTTGGTGGAGGAGAGAATAATGGGAACAATATTGTGCTTATGTGGTGTAGTTTTTTCCCTTTCTTTCTTTGTACAGACAACTCGCGAATCGTCGCATAAATGGGGCAGTTGAGGTGTACGACGAAGCGAAAAGCGCAATGGTGCGAAGGTCCATTATAACATAAAATACTGTTTACTTACCTTAAGACTTAACATGTACATTAATTAAGGTGTAAGTAATTGTGGACGAGATTGTATGTAATGCAAGCTTAGTAAAACATGATTTAGTTCATTTTTACGACTGAAAGGATGTTGCCTCATAAATTGATATTACTTCAAACACATCGTGTCTTCCGGCTCGATTTAGTCATTGAATGTCATAACCATTGTTTGGCGATACACAGTGAACTGTCATGCACTACATGTTGGACAGCTGACAAAGGACTAGCATCTGGGACCCATAGAAGGGCGGAAGATGGCGAGTCAGGCATCGCACGGGACGCCAAGTCGTAATCGTACTCCAGACGTGCGATGAGCATCCAAAATTTCAAAAAGGCAGGAAAATGCACGTGCAATGATGCAGAAGTGATGTACGATGAGTCGGAGGTTATATATAAGGGTTAATGCAAAGAAGCGGATGTGCGACCATTCGGAGTGTGGCGATTCGCGAGTTGTCTGTATTCATAACCTTGGAGACTGTTCCTCGAGTTGTAAGGACAATCATGCGACTTTCAATACTGAGGCGCCAACCAAACAGACTCCTACTATCATTCTCCTTTCACCGTCAGTGACATCTTTCCAAGCTCTATATTTTTATTCTACGAAAAGAGGAAATACCATTATCATTATATTAAAATTGAATAAGTTCTCAATGCTATATGCATTCACATATACATACTAAAATATGTAACGCCATGAATGATAACAGAAAATACAGCACCAAAAATGCCAGTGTTTCCATTAGTTTGTCCGACCCTTGTATATAATTATTGAAGAGAGAGAGAGAGAGAGAGAGAGAGAGAGAGAGAGAGAGAGAGAGAGAGAGAGAGAGAGAGAGAGAAACAAAAACACTTTGTGCGTGCAAAACTTCCACCCAAAAAAATAGTAGCAGCAGTACAATATAGAATAAAGAAGCCTCTTCCTTTTCTCCCAGCCCTTTTGCAGACAGAAAAAAGTTGTGAAACAAGAGCTATGTGACAGTAAGAAAGGATTCTGAAAAGAAAACCTTTGGAGTCTTTTCACACCAAATGTGCAATTATCTTATATGTTCAGCCACTCATGAGAAGAAGGATAAAACAGGATAGCATAAAACCCTATACGCTGCATTAAACTAATCCGAACCATACATTTTTTCAATGATTTCATTACTATTTATTAAATAGAATAAGGGATCATTTTGTCGCCGCATTATCAAGTGACCAAAGGACAAAGGCTAGCTCACTCTAATTGAATATTCATGGAATATCACTCGCACCAAGATTGATTCAAAAACAGAGGCACTAATCCATACAGAGGAGGACCCTCCTCTAGCATTATGCACTGATTGCGTGTCTCACACACACACACACACACACACACACACACACACACACACACACACACAGTGATATTGCAAAACCTCGGAAACGCTTCCTACCCAATTTTTTTTTTTTTAATTTTTCGCTTTAATTCGCGTCGTCCCATATTCCAACAAAAGATAAGAAAAACCACTTCTCTTTCGTTCTCATCGAAATAATTGTTTGAAACGTTCGTAAACGTTCGCTACATTACACATTATTCAGATTTTCCTTCTGTAAAATTGCATTTTTCCCATTTACCAGTTTGGAATATCGCCATTGATATATATATTATATATATATATATATATATATATATATATATACAGGGTGGCGCAAAAGTCGCACATCATAGGAATTTTCAGTGTTCATTATATATTTTTTTTCTCTTTTAGGTAGGGGATTGCTGCGAAATTAACAACAGACGAGAGGGTGAGCTTGGTTTTAAAGTATGGAATATCAGGTACAATAAATCGATGAATCGGTACAGAATTTAAATTGTGTACCGATTCATCGATTTGTTGTACCTGGTATTCCATACATTAAAACTAAGCTCACCCTCTCGTCTATTGTTAATTTCGCAACCATCCCATACCTAAAAGAAAAAAAACAATATATTATAATCAACACTGAAAATTCCTATGATGCGCGACTTTTGCGCCACCCTATATATATATATATATGTGTGTGTGTGTGTGTGTGTGTGTGTGTGTTTCCGGTATTGAAGATTAATTATACAAAAACAGGTTAAATAATTTTCAAATCATACGAACCTCTCCACACGAAATAAACGTGCAAAATAATAATAATAATAATAATAATAATAATAAGAATAAGAATAAGAAGAAGAAGAAGAAGAAGAAGACGAAGGTGGCCGAAACGCGATTGAATACTGAATACTTGTCATTATAAGTAGAGTAACTTCACATTATATCTCGCTAAATAAAAAATCTCACAATTGCTTGTAAAAAGTTGTCAAATATCGACCTCAAAGTGTATCCTTTAGTGTCGACACTCCGACAGAGTGTATCTTTCCTTTCAGTGCTAAAAATTATTTACCTAAGAATTGTTGATGTCAGAAACAGGTAACAGTGACCCCTCTCTCCCAACACATGGTTTGGGGGGAAAGTGGGGGTGAATTTCGAGGGTCACTTCAACTCGGGCAATCACAGAGTAGGTGATAGAACTTCATAGACCATGCAAGTTCGGCGCCGGTGGAAATCGAACCCAAGACTCCGCAGACCGAGTCGAAGCTTCAAACCATGGGAATTTTAAAAATGTTTAATTGTTAATGTAAAAAGTAATACGTAAAAGAATGAATATAACATTTTAAGTACGATAATTAGATATCGTAAGTAGAGGTGCGATAAGCAGATATCGTTAAGTCGACATGAATCGTTGAAGGGGATTCAAAATCGAGATTAACTATAAGAGTTATCAATTATCACTGGTTATTACTTAAAAGGAAATGTACAAGCATATATTTATCTATTGTGAAGGTTAAAGCATATTTTAATCATGAAGAATCATTACAGAAACATTTATATTACGTATTACATATCATGGTGATGGGAGTATATTACGTATTACATATCACATATTACGTATTACATGTATTACGTATTACATATCATATATTACGTATTACATATATTACGTATTACATATCATATATTACGTATTACATATATTACGTATTACATATATTACGTATTACATATCATATATTACGTATTACATATATTACGTATTACATATCATATATTATGTATCACATATATTACGTACTACATATCATATATTACGTATCACATATATTACGTACTACATATCATATATTATGTATCACATATATTACGTACTACATATCATATATTACGTATCACATATTACGTACTACATATCATATATTACGTATTGCATATATTACGTATTACATATCATATATTACTTATCACATATATTACGTACTATGATACATAGCATATATTACGTATTACATATCATATATTACGTACCACATATATTACGTACTACATATCATATATTACGTATTACATATCATGATGATGGGAGTGGGGAAGTGAGGAGTGGGTAATGGGGGGGGGGGGGAATGCTTTTTTTTAGTTTTTAGAAAAAACGGTGTTTTAGGGAATGCAAGTGGGTCAGCTGGTCAGTGCACAAATGCACAATAAAAGAATGAAGACGTGTCATTAAGGGGTTCTTTAATAGCCTTTAATTAGTTTGGAGTTTTTTAAATTTCCCATAGAATGTTTTCTTTGGACAACTTTTTTCCGTAATTATTATACATGTATTATTATTATTATTATTATTATTATTATTATTATCATCAACTATTTAAGAAAATGTGATTTTATGAATTATTGCTGATTTATTTTACTTTTTTAATTAAGTAAAGAGAGTGTCACATTAGTGAGAATATGTATCTCTTAATGGCATGCTTGGCAAGTTCTTAATTGGCTTACATCGTTACGACATGGAGCGATGTGGAAGAGCTTTCGACATACTATTTAATTTGTTCATTCGAAAGTGTGTTTCGCTTTCAAGCAAACATGACTTGGAAAATTACTTCTTCCTTGTAATTTGAATATATATAAATAAATAAATAAATAAATAAATATATATATATAATATATATATATATATATATATATATATATATATATATATATATATGATACACACAGACCGTGCATGGAACAAGGAACTCTTGTGGGATAATTAAATCCACTATAGTCCGAATAAGTAATGGTAAATGACAAATACCATAGGTTTTTTTTTTCATGATGCTAGCCCGACGTGGGCAACGGGTCACTCGCAAAGAGGTCCCATAAATATAGCTTCCCTCACCAGCTATCTGCAAAGCAGACAGGATCCAGCTTTGGGACATGGATCTAGGGTTTAAAGCAGCCTAGCCCTGCTACATTTAGAACCTCAATATAAGCAAAAGACTCGCTGCCTTCACGTCAGATTGAATACATCAAAGAAAAAGGGGTAACTATTATATTTTTAGCCAAAAACCAAAACTTAAACCTCAACTGGCAGAATTGAGCGTCCACTTTTCAAGGCACATAACATGTCCGTTTCAAGATTGGAATGAACTCAGAATGGCATCATGAAAAAAAAACAACTATGGTATTTGTCATTTACCATTACTTATTCGGACTATAGTGGATTTAATTAGCCCAGAAGAGTTCCTTGTTCCATGCACGGTCTGTGTGTATCATAAAAAACTCAGGGGACCATTCTGAGTTCATTCCCATCTTGAAACGGACATGTTATGTGCCTTGAAAAGTGGACGCTCAATTCTGCCAGTTGAGGTTTAAGCTTTGGTTTTTGGCTAAAAATATAATAGTTACCCCTTTTTCTTTGATGTATTCAATCTGACGTGAAGGCAGCGAGTCTTTTGCTTATATTGAGGTTCTAAATGTAGCAGGGCTAGGCTGCTTTAAACCCTACATCCATGTCTTAAAGCTGGATCCTGTCTGCTTTGCAGATAGCTGGTGAGGGAAGCTATATTTATGGGACCTCTTTGCGAGTGACCCGCTGCCCACGTCGGGCTAGCATCATGAAAAAAAAAAAATGGTATTTGTCATTTACCATTACTTAATCGGACTATAGTGGATTTAATTATCCCAGAAGAATTCCTTGTTCCATGCACGGTCTGTGTATCATAAAAAACTCAGGGGACCATTCTGGGTTCATTCCCATATATATATATATATATGAAAATTATTTCACGAAAGTAACACGTGAAAAATATTTATGATGAATAAAATCAGAAAGGAAAGGAAACACAGAGTGGTGCTCAAGCGCTTTCGTCTAATGACATCCTCAGGAACACTGAAGTAAATAAAGAGTTCAAGACTATATATAGGTTACAAAAAAAATATATATATATAAATATATATATATATATATATATATATAATAAATATAGAAATAAAAATTGTGGGAGGAGCATACAAATTTATAAGGAAAACTACCAATTTTAGCACCTTGCCCGAATTCAACACAAGATCAAATGGATTGTTTACAACCAATTTTATAGATAATGCCTGAATGATATATAGGCCACAAAAAAAATAAAAAATAAAAAATAAAAATAAACTGAAAAATAAAAATTGTAAGAGGAGCATACAAATTTATAAGGGAAAATTACCAAAGTTTTAGCACTCTGCCCTTCTTGTCTAAATCCGTTCTGAACGAATTCAAAACATCGGGATCGAGTTCAAAAAGACCTTTGCTCATGTTAAAGTTATTTGTAAGTTGGATAATAGCAGACTCAAGAACATTTCTATTAACAATGTTGCTAGAGTGAAACAAAACTGAAGCATTATTCCAATCAATACAATGGGATAACTCTGACAAATGGACAAAAGGGGCACTGGAAGACTTCCCGTTCTAACGGAATATTGATGCTGTTTTACACGCGTGTGCAAATCCTTTCCCGTCTGACCAATGTAAAAGGAATCACATTGTTTACAACCAATTTTATAGATAATGCCTGAATTATTGGTAGGGCTATTTTTACTATGATATTTTTCACAATATTGTTATATGAAAATACTACATTAATATCCAAAAGTTTAAGTACATTAGCAATGCCTAGAAAGCACGGGAAAAGTGGAAGTACTAAAATATTCTTTGACAAAGTGCGAGTGTTATTATTCACACGATAGAAGGTTCGTTTTGCCTTGTTAAGACAAGATTCCATAAACGCAGGTGGGTAGCACAGATCACTTCCAGTCCCGTTGATTTTTTCCAATTCGGCATCGATGTATTCCGGACTGGCGATCCTAATACATCGGAATACATCGGAATACATCGATGCCGAATTGGAAAAAATCAACGTATATATATATCCATTTGATCTTGTGTTGAATTCGGGCAAAGTGCTAAAATTGGTAGTTTTCCTTACAAATATGTATGCTCGTCCCACAATTTTTATTTCTATATGATATATATATATAATATAATATATAGATAATATATATAATATATATATATATATGTATATATTATATATATATATATATATATATATATATATATATATATATATATATATATATATATATATATATATTTTTTTTTTTTTTGTAACCTCTATAAGTCTATATAGTCTTGACCTCTTTGTTTACTTCAGTGTTCCTGAGGATGTCATTAGACGAAAGCGCTTGAGCACCACTCTGTGTTTCCTTTCCTTCGTGGTTTTATTCATATTAATATATATATATATATATATATATATATATATATATATATACAGGGTGTGTGTATATATATTGTATATGGGGTTCAACAAAGATTCTGTTCCTCTGGTAGTGTTGGGTTTTTCTTACAGACTTTTTAGTATTGATTTCGGAAATATGATAATAGTGAAATTTTTCCATTACCCACAGGTTTTGAGAAAATTATAATTTTTAGTTTACAAAAAACATGAAAATAAGGCTAATTGAGTGGTTATATCGTAATATTACAGACTCGCCTAAAATTTATTTCTTAATGATTTACGCTTATATGATACATCTTTGGTTTTAGTGATGAGCATCCAATAGTAATCTGCAAGCATACTAGAATTCCACTTGCCTTGATACCGTTTCCCATCGTACAGATATATCGTTAGCTAGCAAGTTCCAGCGATTCGATATGGCCGACTCGATGCGACCCAACTCGATGTGGCCGACTCGATGTCAGGACAACTCGATGTGATATCCCTAAGGGATTTTTCGTTAGTTTTAACGAAAATATCACAACTTAACCTAACCAATCGTCAAGGGCGTACAGTTGACCTAACCGGGCATTCAGTTAACCCGGTTAACCTGGCATCGACTTGGCCTGGCATCGACTTGGCTTGACATCGAGTTGTCCTGACATCGAGTCGGCCACATCGAGTTGGGTCGCATCGATTCGGCCACGTCGAATTGTCCCTGCCCCTCTTTAGACCCTAGGAGCTCTGCTTGATTTTTAAACAAATTTAAATCTCGCACCAGATCATTTAGTTCAACCTCATTAATTAAATAAGGCTCTTTTGACGAAGTAGAAGATAGGTATTCTTAATCTGTGTGTGACACATCTTCAGCGTAGTATTAGAAATAAATTGAACGAATTTAAGGTACTAATTTATTCCGGAAACTACGATATAGTTGCTATAACCGAAACGTGGTTAAATACCGTGACTCGACTCGGGACTTGTTGGGGGAACTTGATATAGCGGGATTTAAACTTTTTACTAATGATAGGTTACATAGGCTTGGTGGCGGCGTTTTGTTGTACATTCGTAATTCCCTTAGGGCAGGGGTGGCCAGACTTCACTGAGATGGGATCTACTTTTTCCAAAGTTCTCCCTATACGATCCACCAGCCCAGTATATATATATATATATATATATATATATATATATATATATGATGAATAAAACCACGAATGGAAAACAAACACAAAGTGGTGCTCAAGCGCTTTCGTGTTCCTCAGTGTTCCTGAGGATGTCATTAGACGAAAACGCTTGAGCACCACTTTGTGTTTCTTTTCCCTTCGTGGTTTTATTCATCATAAATATTTTTTACGTGTCACTTTCGTGAAATAATTTTCATATATATATATATATATATATATATATATATATATATATATATATATATATTATATATATATATATATATATAAATATATATATATATATATATATATATATATATATATATTATATATATATATATATATATATATATATATCCAGAGAAAGAGATGGAGAGAGAATAACCAAGAATAAAATGAAGTGAATATAAAAATATATTGCCAAATGCACACAGATATATTTTTCATTAAATTTTAACTCCCAAACTTATTAGAAATTAGGTATACTGGAATAGGAAGAGCTTACGTTACTGATGTGATGATTTGCACTGCATGGCATCAGCAAGCCATGTGTAGTCCGAATTGTAGCTGCTGATTGCTAGCCTCAAACAAGCATCCAGGTGATCATCTGTCAGAGTGGCTCGGTATTTTGATTTGATGATATTCATGTGTGAGAACGTTGACTCACAAAGGTAGGTTGAGCCAAAAAATGCTGTCAAGTACATAACACTTTTTCTGACATTCGGATACTTTTCTTCAAGACGTAGGTGCCAAAAGTTTCCTTCTGAAGACCTGGATTTGATTTGAATGTCGTTTCGCAGAGTCAAAATTTCATTCTCGATTGCAGATATGTCTATATTAAACAATAAAGCCATTTTGATGCAATATCATCAATGTCAAAGTTTGCACCAAATGTGAAGCACATGACTGTTGCTACAGGTTCTAGTGTTGCTAAGTCTTGGAACCGTCTGTTGAAGTCTGTAATAACATTCTGCAACTGTTCAATGTATCAAACACTGTCAAATTGGTCGCATTCTTTCCCCTGACTTATCAGCTCTGACATCATGTTTTTGAAGTTCCGCAGGTGGTGTCGCTGCAGTTGTGAGGATACCAGTTCTAGTTTTTGTTTAAAAGCATTCACTGAGGTAATCATTTCAACAATAGTTTTGTTTTTACCTTGCAACTCTAAGTTTAGCTGATTTAGAACAGCAGTGGTGTCAGTCAAAAAAGCTAAATCTAATAGCCACACTTCGTCTTCCAACTCTTTGTAATATGTTTCTTTTAACTTCAGAAAGTCTTTAATTTCAGGTAAGAGATCCCTAAACCTTTGCAGAAATTTACCTCTACTTAGCCCCCTGACATCAGTGTGCAACAAAAGGTCAGTGTGTTCTGTTTCATTTTCTTCTAGTTGAAACCGGAAGAGACGCCTTTGTAGACTTCTCGCTCGAATAGAACACACAATCTTATGGGAAATATCCATAATTTCTTTAATATTCACTATTTTACCACGCAATGCTTGTTGGTGAATTATGCAGTGATAATTAAAGAAGTTTAGAAACCTTTTGTCACTTTTGCACAGGGCGATGAACCCACTAGAGCGGCCAGTCATAGCAGGTGATCCGTCAGTTGTTATGCTTATAAGCTTGTGAAGTGGGAATTGTGTGTCGTTAACAAACTCACTGAATGCATGAAAAATGTCCTCACCTCGAGTTTTCCCTCTTAAAGGTAGGATTTTAAGCAGTTCTTCTTTGGCAGTCATATCTTTAAACACGATTCTAATAAAAATGCATAACCGTGATGTATCGATCACATCTGTCGAGTCATCAAACTGAAATGAAAGGAACACGCAGTCATCTACAGATCTACAGAAGCTAAGGCTAACAAAGACCCTAAGATCCACTCTAAGGTTAGCCCGAGAGAAAGGAAAGAGTAGGGGGTTAAGAGAAGAGAAGAGAATAAGGGGTTAAGTAAGGAGGAACACCTATCATTCGTGGGTTAACATGCATTCAGAAAAAGAGAAAAAAGACTCACCATCATCATCCGCCGGCCACTGCCGATAAGTCAGAAAAATAGTCGGAGAGAATAGGAGAGGGGTGAAAAATGAAAAGAAGTAAAATAAGATCGCTTACAAACCATGCAAACACAGTCTTAACTCACAGTCATACCATGCAAACTACAAACATGCAAGAAAAGAGAGTTACAGACATGCAAAGTAAGAAGAGGATAAGAAAAAAAAAAGTAGATGAAGTTAAACAAAAAGTGGGTTAGTTTATTCTACGAGCTACATCTACGTTCATGTTAGTCTAATTTTTTTTTTTTTTTTAAATTTTATTGCTTGTCTTTCTTCAGTTGTTCCACCAAATTCTCATCCATTACTTCACAACGCCGCATCACAGTGTTTCTGGATAGCTGAAGCTGGTTAATAGCAGACAATATTTCCAATTTATTATTGAAATTCTGAAACAACGACTCTGCTGCCTCTGGAAATGCTTCTTTGAATATTTCTCCATCCTGAAAAGGTTTCTTGTGTTTCGCAAGTACACGGCTCACCCGAAGTGACGCAATCGTTGCTGCTTTCGATTTTGTGCCAGGCCCTGTAAAGATAGACTGCTGAGCACTAAGTTGAGACTTAAGTTCATTGACTTTTCTCTTACGTAGTTCACTTTCAGCTGGGAAATCACTGCCATACCGCTTGTGAATAGTTTTAAAATGCCTCTCTAAATTCCCCTTTTTGACGAAAGCGACACATGCATGGCAAATTAAACACACACATTTGGAATTTTTCATCGTAAAAAAATATGCCGTCTCCACTCATTGTGAAAGTTGTAAGTTTTTTGTTTCTTGGCACTTGGTCCAGCACTCATTTTAATGGTGTTAATGCAATTGGAATGGAGACTGACTTTCACCACCGATTATTCCAAATGACTGACTCGTCACTTAAGTGACACATGCTCATAGCAGCTCAGCTTACCGCGGTATAAAATTTTGGCAGAAATTAAAGTTAGCGGTATCATTTTCTGTGACATTAATTAAATATCTCTCAGAATTATTAAAGTTAAACTTTGTTATTTTTTGTTAAATGACTGGTAAACACAAAGATAAAACAAATAAATGTTGCTACCGATAATGGAGGTGATAACATAAAGAACGCTAATTTTTGGTAGTAGCGGTCGGGTTGTTTGCTCGTTAGTATTGTGAAATGTAAGGTCTCTGTTGCTAGGCTAAGTTACTGGTCATTCTGCGATCTACTAAAAATTGCTCTGCGATCGACGATTTGGCCACGCCTGCCTTAGAGCTATCGATGTTAAGATAGATTTTCCGGCAGCAATTAATGCGATATGCGTTGAAGTTAGGGCAATTAGTATTAGCGTTAATTTTGTTGTTGTTTATAGACTTCCCGTTCAACCCCTCGATACTGATACTAGATTTTACACACTTCTTGGTAACTTTATTAATAATCGGGATAGTATAGTTGTCGGAGACTTTAACTGCCTTAACGTTAATTACGAGACTTTTACTGGTAGTGATGAGGGTTTGAGACTGAGTGAGTTCATGGAAGATATTTTTTTACGACAGATGGTTACCAAACCAATACGCGGTGACAATATTTTAGACGTGGTGATGACGAACGATGAAAATATAGTCGAAGGTTTAGAAGTAGGTGAGAGTTTGGGATGTAGTGATCACCAAATTATTAGGTTTAAGCTATTGATAGAAAACAGTAAGAACAGTAACGTAATAGAAGTCCCTGATTTTCGTAGGGGGCTAATTTTGATAGTTTTTCGGACAGGATGAGAGTAGTGGACTGGGATAATTTATTTATGTTTACTGACGCAAATTTTCATTGGGAGGCGCTTAGAGAAAGTTTTTTTGAATGTCGAAATGGAGTTTATTCCTCGTAGGCTCAAGCGCGCTAGAAATCATGGTAGGCCCAAGTGGTGGACTAATAGGGAAATAGGTGAGTTCATAAACGAGCGTAACAGAGCGTATAGACTTAATAAGCGCAATGGCACGGTAGCTAACTTTAATAGATATATTGAGCTTAGACGTCAGGTTAAAAGATCTGTTAGGAATGCTAAGCGTAATTTAGAGATACTTATAGCTGCGGATAGTAAACATAATCCAAAAAAGTTTTTTGACTACGTCAATAATCTTAAGCCGATAAAAGATAACATAGGCCCTCTAGTGGACGCTAACAGCGCTTTGGCTTCTGACGCTCAGGAGATGGCGGGTATTTTTAACAACTTTTTTGCGACAGTTTTTTACCGTAGAAGACGTACATGTAAATAATGTCCCCGACGTGGATGATATCGTTCCATTTAGTAGCGAGACTATTTTGAATGAAATAACTGTTTACGAGGGTGAGATTGCGCATTATATCGATAAGCTAAAAATTAGCAAGGCTCCAGGCCCTGACGCGCTTTATCCTAGACATTTGAAAGATTTGAAAGACGTTATCGAAGGTCCATTAACAAACATTTTTAATAAGTCACTGGAAGCGGGGATTATTCCTGAAAACTTCAAATTAGCTAACGTTACGCCCATTTTTAAAAAAGGCGACCGCACAGTAGCTAGCAATTATAGGCCTATTAGCTTAACGTCAATTATAATCGGTAGACTTTTGGAATCCGTAGTTAGGGATCGTATTGTCGATCACTTAGAAAGTCGCGATTTGATTAATAGTAGTCAGCATGGGTTTCGACGCCATAGATCTTGTTTAACTAATTTGTTAGAATTTTATAACGAAATAGTGCGCGAATACGATAGGCATAGAGCGGCTGACGTTATTTATTTTGATTTTAAAAAAGCGTTCGATACAGTTCCGCATAGAACATTAATTGCGAAGGTTAAAGCGCACGGTATCCACGGTCAGGTAGCTAACTGGTTAGAGGAATGGGTTCGTGCCAGGAAACAGAGGGTCGTTGTTAATGGAAGGGAATGGGGGTGGCTGGATGTAGGTAGTGGTGTCCCACAGGGTTCAGTGTTAGGACCATTGCTCTTTGTAAGCTAAATTAACGACATAGATGTAGGCTTGACTAGTAACGTGTCAAAATTCGCGGACGATACTAAAATAGGTGGTAAAGTTGTTAACGTGGACGATAGAAATAGGCTCCAAGACGATGTAAATAGGATTATGGGATTATGGCAGATGCAATTTAACGTAGACAAATGTAATTTTTCCATATAGGTTCTTGTAACAATAATTACACGTACACGACAGACGAGAGACAGTTAGCGAGCGTTGACGAGGGAGTAGATTTAGGCGTACGCGTATCTAAGGATTTAAAAGTTAGGAACCAATGCCTGGAGTCTTGCGTAAAAACTAATAGGATGTTAGGCTTCATAGCGCGTAATTTCGAATTTAAATCGAAGAATATTATATTGCCCCTTTACAAGTCTTTAGTCAGGCTTCACTTAGAATATGCCGTTCAGTTTTGGTGCCCGTATTTGCGTGAGGATATTGATAGGTTGGAAAGGGTTCAGCGACGCGCCACGAAACTAATTCCGTCACTACGCAACACGTCTTACGAAGATAGGATTACAGAGTTAGACTTGCATTCACTCGAAACTAGGAGATTAAGGGGGTAGCTTATTGAAGTTTTCAAAATCGTTAATAAAAAAATAAAATCAATAACGTAAATTTTGACAAATTGTTCATTTTCGATAATAACAATACTCTTCATAGCGGATTTAAATTACGTGCAGACGTTTCATTACTAACATCGCTAAAAACGTTTTTACGTTTAAAGTAATTAATAAATGGAATAATCTTCCCGCGTCCGTCGTGAACTCTATCAGCGTTAATATGTTTAAAAACCGTTTAGATAGGTATTTTAAAAATATTAACTTGTGATATGCCAGCAATAAAATTATTAAAAAAAAAAATTAGACTAACACGAACTTAGATGTAGCTCGTAGAGTAAAGTAACCCACTTTTTGTTATACTCTTCATAATTTTTTTGTCCTTTTCTTATCCTATCCTTACTAGCATGTCTGTAGTTTGCATGGTATGACAGTGTTTGAGTTAAGACTGTTTGCATGGTTTGTGAGCGTTCTTAGTTTACTTCTTTTCATCTTTCACCCCTTTCCTATTCTCTTTGACTATTTTTCCAACTTGTCGGCAGTGGCCGGCGGATGATGATGGTGAGTCTTTCTCTCTTTTTCTGAATGAATGTTAACCTACGAATGATAGGTTTTGCTACTTACTTAACCCCTTATTCTCTTCTTTTAACCCCCTACTCTCTCCTTTCTCTCGGGCTAACCTTAGAGTCGATCTTAGGGTCTTTATTAGCCTTAGCTTCTGTGGATCTGTAGATCGTCATCATAGTCTAAAGTAAAAGACTCAGGAGGTTTTGGAACTGGAAGTGTTTCACAATGTGTTACCGGTCGTATAGCAGAAGGTAGGTAGATTCGGATACACAATTTTATTCTTAGTGTTAGAGGTGAAACCACAAATGTTAGTTAAGCAAAAGAAACAGTCGGTTACATGATGTTTTTGTTCCCTCCACACCATGGGAACTGCAAATGGCATCGTCTTTCGCTTGCCCTTTATCCAAGCTCCAAGAATCATCCCACAACGTCTGCAACAGGAGCCCAACTCTTGTCCTCGATCGCCAGTTTCACATCCGAAATAAATTTTGTCAGTTTTTTTTATTAGGGAGTAATGCTTCTTCTCAGAGCTTTCAACACTAATTCCTCGCAAACATAACAGAAAGAGTCGGGTTCATTCACACATTTCCGGGACATTTCGAAAAATCAGATTTAGTGTTTAAATTTTGCCACATACACAGTAAGAAATATTTGTATGGTTAAATATAAAACACAAAACATATGCGTGAAATGCACTTCACAACACAAAACAAATGCGGAAATGCATTCACAACACAAAACAAGTGCGTGAAAGCACTTCATAACTCAAAACTTTGTAGAAGACGAGCATGTCAAACACTGATTGAAACTGCATGAGTCACGCGGTGACAAGTCTTGACAAGTTTTGACTGGACAGGCGTGTTTATGTGTGACACAGAGTCAAACTTTGAAGTGACATCCAATATTATATGATTTGTTGGATCCTGTACCATTCATTTATACTGATGGTACTTTAATGATTTGTCGATCAGTGATTGCAGTTGAGACATCTTGACGTAACATTAGTTTAATAGGTAGTTGTTTAGTAATTTTAACGTAATATTTAATATTTAATATATATATATATATATATATATATATATATATATATATCAGTGGCGTGGGGTGGGTGTGTCCACAGGGTAAGCAGTAGCTGCAAAAAAAAATATATATATATAATATATATATATATAATATATATATATATATATATATTATACAAGCATCATAACTTTATATTAGTGTTCGATTATTGTATTAATATACTGACTTTTTGTAATTTGACCTTTAACTGGGTAGGCGGCGCATGCCCCGCTTACCCTGACTGCACGCCACTGATATATATATATATATTATCCCGCACGACCTCTCCCGTTCCAGTGTTTCTAGTTGTACCCCAATTTGCTGGTAAGCCACTGGTCTCCCCATTAAGTGCAATTCTTCTAACTGCTATTTTAGCCATTTTAGCCATCTTCGGCCGCCAGTACCTCCCGAAAAGTGTAGTTCTAATGCTGCCAATTATACCTACATAGGGGAAGGTGAGACAACTCGGGGCCCGTAAGGAAATCACAATTTTGTAGGCATATAGGACAAACAAGTATTTGGACCCTATTAAGTACAGAAACATTTATCTTCACCTTCTGTATTCCATTCTGTATCACTTTTTACAGCGTTCTAGCTTTGCATTAGGTGTAACTGGAATTTGAGAAAGCCGTTGCAATTTTTTTGGTTAAAATAAGCGTGGGACAACTCGGAACCCGGAGTTCCTTTTTGCCCCTCTTCCCAAATTTCATTGCCACGCGGTTACCGATGAAATTTCAGACACGACGATACGTGAAAATCAAACACCAAATCCATAAGTAGCCTACACACAAAAAGCAACAAAATAAGTTCTTACAGCTTTGAAATTATGAATCAAGGAAAAATTCGCTGATGATTGATCAAATGGAGAAAAAATGGGACTTTCTATTTTTTGCGGAGCTGCGTGGCGCAACCCACCCCGTACCACTGTCTCAAGGCCACTGATCAGTGTCGGCACCGACGGAGATAGACTAAAGCTAGATCGCAGCACTAGCCTGGGCTTAGAGGGGGTGTTCCGAGTTGCCCCGGGTCCCGAGTTGCCTCACCTTCCCCACCCCTGTTTTTTAAACAAAATTCAAATTCAATTTATTTCAAAAACTGTGAGTGATGGAAACATTTCGCATCCATATTCATATTCTGCATGCAAAAATCTACCAGAATCACTATTTTACTTGAGGAACAGAATTTTTTTTTTTAATTTGTTGTCCAGTGTAATAGTAATCATTTGGAAGAGCCAGAAACTCTTACGGGGATCAGGCCAACTAATGTGGTCCATTGTCCTAATTCTTATTCTCGCCTTTTCCTTCTGGGCCCCCTCCTTCGTACATAAAAATATTAAAAGATAACTTTTCCGAGAAGGCAATGTTAACTAGTGGGGTCCCGCAAGGATCTATTCTTGGTTCATTACTATTTCTAATTCAAGTCAACGATTTTCTTTTCTCAACTACATTAAATTGCATACAGTATGCAGATGACACCACGCTTACCTTTTCCATCATAATCTAAACCTTCTGATAAACGAAACGAACAGGCGATTAGGGCATATTTATAAATGAGTGTATGCTAATAAACTTTTACTGAACCTGATAAAGTCATCTAATATGATTATTATCAAATAACATTTAAATACAAACTATTAAATAAAAATAAGGAATACTACTCTTGCAAAAGTGAATGAATTTAAAAATAACAACAACTTCCTCTAAAGTCTAAACCCACTCCTTACCCTGTACCATTCCTATTCCACCCACATTTATTATATTGTATTACAACATGGGTAGCTCTAAGAAATATATAAAACATACTTTAGAAGTAATTTATAAAAAATGTCTGCAAACCCTTTCAAATAATATTTATCCTTTCATGCCGTATGGGCGCAATGAGACCATCAAATTTTATGAGATTTTAGTCATTCTGGAGATATAACACAAGTGGTTTTTTGTGGCATGAAAAGTAAACGAAAATCAGGTATGGAAGGGTTAACAGAGAAAGTCACATTTCCCAGTGTTTAAAAATAATATATGAGTTCAATGTTGCTATCAATATGTTCAAAGTTATTAATAAAAATTAACATACATCACCTATTCAAAGAGCACTCATCCACAGCAAATATCATACGTCATCATTATGACACTAGAAGTGATTAGATGACACTAGACATGACACTAGACTGCGCAAAGATTTTATACGCAAACCAAACTATACAATGGAAAGTGCAGGAAATGCACTCTCTTTCAAAGGATCAGATGTATGGAATGCAATTCCTATAAATATCAGACAGGTTTCATCACTAAATGTATTTCGCAAATCACTAAAGGAGACTTCATTAGTATACTGTAGGTTCACTCCTGCGGTATTGCCATTACTACCGTAGTCTTGAGTTCCCATTTTATAATTAACTATCTAAAATATGTTAATTTCATTAAACACTTTTAATTTTTTAATTTATCCTAAAAAAATAAATTCTCATTAAACATCATTTATTTTCAATTAAATATGCAATTGATCATTTTATTTAAAGTTGTGTAAAATAAATAATCGAACACTTTGTTAGCTACTGTTGTAAATTTTTACCTTTTGCTTATTATTATTATTATTATTATTATTATTATTATTATTATTATTACTTGTGTAATAAATAAACTGAATCCCATTAATATTGCCTAAAATGCTTCCGTGTTTCTAACGGCATATTCCAATTAGAATCTTTTGATATATTAATGTTATATCAGATACATAAATTGTACAAAAGAATATTGTAAAACATTATGTAATTTGTATTCTTTTTCTGAATAAAAGATTTTGGTTGTTGTGTTATTTGTTTGTTTGAATAAAACATGCAACATCATAAGCTTCTTTTGGTTTTCGCCACATATATGCGTGGCCATTTCATTTAAAAAAAACGAGTCTTTATGCATTCTTCGGTGCTGTCACTGATTTTACCATATACCGTAACTTCCTTACCACTATATCTTACATTCTGTCTAGTTATTTTGGCAGACGATGATTGTTGCAGACTATTGTTAGGATCTACACAAACTTCAGTTTTACTTGGCTTCAGTTTTAGCCTCACAATTCTTCCCGAGACTGTTCGGTAAGATTTTGTCGGTTTATTTTCGCGCCTCGGTGGTGTAGTGGTGAGGATCGTTGACTACAAATCCACCGGCCCCGAGTTTGATTCCCGCAGTGCTCATTTCACCCAACTTTTTATCCTTTCATATACAAAATTTGGTTGGTAGATCCAGAGGTCGTGAGATCGAGTCCGGTCGAGGACTTTGTAATTTCTGACCAACCGTGGTGAGTAGTGGTTTAGATTGTGTGATAGGCTGTAGGTCTAAGGTGGGTCAACAAACTTGACCTTCGTCAGAATGAACAATTTAGGCGAAAGCAAGGGTTACCAAGGGTCATTGTTGAACTTTTCTAGTGATAGTTTATTACTTGTCTTTCATGTTGCCTTAAGCTTTGATATACTGTCGAGTATTTTACCTTTATTACTGAAGTACCTGGTTCACGATTTTCCATGCAGAATTCTACCACTTTCATGGTCTGGCAGACCTTGTTTAGGTGATATAGTTTTATTATGGAAAGAAATAGAGGAATGGTCAATTTAATTATGCTTACGAATATTAAAATGAGCAAATGGATTCCACTTCATTACTCATTTCAGTATATATTTCACACGTATAAACTCAAGATTGTAAAGGTATTACTTTGTCTAGCCCATATATATATATATATATATTATATATATATATATATATATATATATATATTATATATATATATATTATATATATATATAAATCAGAGTTTCCCTCCTCACGGACGACTTTTGAGGAATTCATCACTAAAAGTTTCGTTAATTTCTCACTAATGAACTAAATGTCAGACGCGTAGCGAAAACAATTTTTTTTCACTTTGAAAAAGTACTTCATAGTTTTAATTTATAACTTGTTGCCCGGCCGGATAATGTAATAGTTTTGTATCTTTTGAGCCATCATAAGCCTTGGGATCAGATTACAATGTATTAATAGTGTAGAGATTTAACATTTGACCACAATGGTTATTTAATTAACCGTTTCTTGCATCGTGTTCAGTATAGTGAACATTTAAAATGACCGAGTATCCTTTCAAATATATTTTTTCTAAGAAATTTTATTTTAATTTAAAAAAAATTTGATGAAGGTTTGTGTGAAACTTCAATAGATGGCTGTACTGTCAAAAATAAGTTTGATCACAGTTTCAAAATAGATAGTGGTGGAAATGGAAGGTAAGGCCTATTTTTCTTTAATTTACCAGATATGATATATAATAATTAAACGCACTTACATGTATGAATCATGCATATTATAAATATTAAATCGTATAACGAGACATATAGTGTGTATATATAATCTGTATATATATTGTGTTTAACTAAGGTTATATATATTTCGCTCAATTTACTGAACAGAATGTTGAAGCACGTTACACGTTTGTGGGAAACTTTAAAAAAATATTTCCTGGTATTTGTTATTCAAGTAAGCATTTTGGTTTTATATACAGTATATATATTAGGGTGGCCCCTATTTTTCAACTTTTGAAATTACTTGCTCCCAACCCCTAATCTTCTTCCAATACATAAAAAAGTGCTCTGTGCAAAATTTCAGCTCAATTGGGCTATATTAAGGTGGCCCCCAAAGGCCCTAAAGTTTCAAAATTCACCGATAATTGGTATTTCTAATATAAAACCTTTATAATTCATTTGCAAACTTTGTTTGGGAAAATAATCACAGAGCATAATCGAAAGTGAATTTTATTTACAACAAATTTTGTTCATACCATTATTTATAAATATAATTAATACCATTAATACCATTATTTTAAAATGGCAATAATAACATACTGACAACGATGTAATAAGTTACCAGATTTCACTGCTTCATTAGGCCAGTTTTGGTAGCATCTGGGTACTTTTTTCTGTGTTCACCGACAATCTGCACAATGTATTGCTTTACTTTTTCGTCCTTGGTTAGAATGTTCTGATATTCTTGTATTAGTTTCACTCCTCTCTCAGCTACGTCGTTAACCACTACAATGCTTTTCAATATCTCCAACCCACGCAGGGGCGGATCCAGGAATTTAAGCAGAGGGGGGTCCAGTCTTGGTGGGGCTCGTTACTGATATGTCCTCGGCCGAAGGCCGAGGACGCGCAAGCGAAGCGAGCGCCAGGGGGGGTGTCCCCGCCTCGGTAGGAAATTTTCATATTTGAAGATAGCTTTGGATGGATTTGAAGTATATTCCCGTTATCAAAATCCTGCTTGTTCACACACCCAGGCCAGGTCTGAAATGTCTCAGGATCGGACATAAACTTTTTTTTCTTTATTCTTTTTAAGGAAATTAATTTTGTGGCAACCGGGATACATGTACCTTAAGCCATTTTAAGTCTTCAGGTCTTATTTTTCATATATAGGAGCAAACAAACGCAATCGAAAAATCGTTGGTCACCGTGAGCAGGGGGGGGGGGTCCGGACCCCCTCGACCCCCCCCTGGATCCGCGCTTGCCACGTTGGAAGTTGGCATCATCTTTCCATGTAGATGGGTAGTTTTTAAGAAAATTTGTATTTATTGAAAATCTTGAGAAACATGTCTTCGATTCAGCTGAAATGAAGTCCGAGAATTCTTTTTCTTTTAAACGGTTGAGATCTTCACTGTTAACAATGTATCGTTTTATTCGGTTTTCTACATCGCTGTCTTCTGTAGTCATCATTATAGTAGCCATTTTTTGCTTAATGTCTAGTGGGACTTCATCATCAAAGAATGCGAATGCCGCAGTTTCTGTTGACAGATACCATAAATGGTTGGCGAATTTTTTCACGGCAGCACTACTAATTTCTGGATCTACTTCCTTATACTCGATTAATTTCAGTAAAAAATTGTAATCGAGATACGGAGCTTTCACAGCCAATGGTGCTAGGAACCAAGCTCGTAAATAGAGTCGGATAAGGAAAATGCATATTCTTCTGATTGAATCGTTCTCTTTTTTGGTCAGTTTAAATTGATCTTGGAATAAATATATTTTAAAGGCATAAATAGCCTTTGCCATCCACCGAGCATGGCTCACAGCTCCAGGAATACGAAATGAGACTCCTCGTCGGGGGCACCGCCGAGGAAGATCATGGCCAATTCTAATAATTCGCGATAATCATCTCTATGCTGTTTCTGGCGTAACTGTTCTTGTAGAAATTCCAGCATACTGACACGGACATCTTCGGTGACATCTATCCCACTACGGTATTTTTTATTGTCTATGGCCGACCACGTTTCCCTAAATCTTTTAAACAAAATCACATCTGGTCCAGAACTTGCACCCATTACTGCATCAAAACTACCTCTCAAGACTAATTCGAGGATGTGATGTCTACACGGAAGGTAGATTAAATCACGATCAAACATTTTCTCAAGATTTGTACAGGCACCATTTATTCGGCCGGTGTTGCTTGCAGTTGTATCGAAACACAACGCCTGTATTTTTTCTTCTATGCCCCATTTTTCCACTGCTTGGTAAACGGCTACAGCTTGATCTTCTCCTTTAGATGTTGGAATTTCAGGTATACCTAATAATTGTTCTCTGCTGTGAAAAGTAACAATTATTGCTAGTCTATCAACCTTTTCCACGCCACATAAAGCTGGAAGTAGCTTGCCATCCCAGTGTAACACCAAAGCGTTGCAATCCGCTAGATTAAAATTTCCTTTAATTTCTGCTTGCCTCTGTTCCCTCAATTTTTTCCGTCGACGTTGAAACGAAGTGCGATTATAATTAAGCTTTTAGTATTACAGTTGAAAGCTTCTGCTGCAGCCATTAAAAGATGAACCGCATTTCGGTCGCTGATTTTGCATCTGTCTAATGCTTCAGACAGACGTGGAGTGAAAAAATCTAGTGTACCTCTCGTACCCGAAGTTCACTCACTCTCATTGTATCACTTGAGCCTGGTTGTGTATCTTCAGCTGGATCATTAGAATGCTGGCTGTCTTCTTCATCTTCACTATCACTGCTTGACAATGATGGTAGGTGAACCATGACGTTTCGTTCCATTTCCTCGTAAGTTCTCTTTCTTCTCTCTGTTTCCTTTTCTATGCGTTCCTGGTTTTTTTCTTCACTCGCTTTAAATTTGCGATCAATGCCAGCCATGGAACCTGGTCGTCCTTTCTTACGCTGCAATAGTAAATATTGCTTACCCTCTTCGTTCTTAACGATGTTTAACGCATTCTCATGGGCAACATCAAATAAATCATCTAATTTATCGAGGAATTTCGTTCGTTTATTCGTTTCCACATCTGATTCTCTACTCAACCTCTTCTGTAAATCTCCCCATTCTTTATGCAGTGATTTAACTTTTTCAATGCAATGATCAGTTCGTTTTGTGGGAATTCGTGCCTTTTCCCAAAAAACTAGAACTTCTTTTACAACTAAGGTCGCACTTGCTTTGATGGATAATTTAACTACACGTAAATTGAAGAAAAGAACACTGAGTACTTGCCGATTTGAAGGTAGTTTCGCTCCTACAATTTGGTTTGTTATGTTTCCGATGAGACTGCATTCGTAATCTTTCCGTAAACAGCGCGGAGGTTTTGAAGTGGACTTTAATGATGATGCCATTATATCACAACGTGAAATAACATTAATAGATATTCACTAAATGAAAGAGCGTACAGCAAAATAACCCGGAGCGAACTTAGAAAACTGCCTTACTGGCTCGAAGACTCGAACTGAAATGACTGAGCGGTGTTGAGGGACGCCGCTTATATAGGCCGCAGGCGCAGAACTTTCTAGAACCTTCCAGAAGCGGTTTTTTTACGCACTTATGATACTTTTCAATTTCCGTGAATATCTCGTCCAATTTTGGTTTTAAGTAAATAATGGTTATAACTAAATTTATTGTAAATTGAATTCTCTTTCGATCATATTCTATATTTATTTCGAATAAAACACTGTAAAGAAGATAAAAACGGTTTTATATGAAAAAATATCAATATTGTTAAAATCTGAAACTTTAGGGCCTTTGGGGGCCATCTTAATATTGTCTGATTGAGCTGAAAGTTTACACAGAGCATTTTACATGGATTAGAACAACTTTGGAGGTTGGGAGATGAAAAATATTTCATTTCAGAAAATCACATACAACTAAGGGCCACCCTAATATATATATATATATATATATATATATATATATATATATATATATATATATATATGGCCATATTCAGGATTTGTATCATATAGAGGGTTTTTTTGCTGGAAAGAAAGGTTCCGGAATTCTGCTGTAAATTTCCTACAACTTTTGCCATTTGTTACCCATCCCACCCTGTGACCATCCCAATCCAGTCAAAAGCGTCTTTCCTATTCTTAAAATTTTGTCCTGCAACCAAAAAAAAATTAAATGGGAATAATAATAAAAACATGAAATTTTCTTCTACATGTTGAAAATGAGAGGTATCGGAACACCGTTCCAGCACGTTCTGCCAGAAAGAAATATATATATATATATATATATATATATATATAATAAAAAGAACGTGTGTGTGTGTGTGTGTGTCTGTCTGTCTGTCTGTTCTGTTCCAGCCATAACTCCAAAATGAAATTACTGGGCCCGAAGGCCGTAGCATCGCGCTTAAACTACAGAAAAGAACGCAGCCGTGAAAATTTTGAGCTTCACATTGTGTCAAGATTTCTGAATCTTAAGATTTTCATGATTAATTATTTGGTCAATAAAACTACAGAAAAGAACACAGTCATGAAAATCTTGAGCTTCACATATAATTAAAACTAGCGGAGCATACCACTATCGCCTACTCAACATGGATTCAGACCTCACCACTCAACCACGACATTACTCACTAACCTCACGCAGCACATCATGGATGGCATCAACTCCAGACAACCAGCTCAACGTACACTATTAGCAACAATAGGCATTAGTAAAGCATTTGATACTATCCCACTCTTCCCTCTCATTAACAAAATACTCGACACAAACATGCACAACAACACCAAACGGTGACTGAGCAACTATCTTTCAAGAAGATACTCACATGTCACATTTAATGGCAAGTCATCCAAAAACAAACTTTTTCCGAATGGGGTCCTTCGAGGCTCTGTTCTCTCACCAACACTGTTCAATTTATACATGCATGAAATTCCAACATCCATAGATAACAAGCTTACCTTATCATCATATACAGATGACATCACTCTAACATCCACCCACAACAACATCGACACCGCTACAAATAACCTACAAACATACATAAACAGTATACAAGACTGGCTCACACACAATAGATTCAAAGTAGCGCCCACAAAATCAACCATCACCTTGCTAACAAGGAACACAAAATAACACCAGGTAACTCCACAGCTTACACAAAGCAACACCAACATTCCACACACTCACAGGACCAAAATACTTGGGGTCACATACCATCATTATCTTCTGCAAACCACATTCAGGACATTAAAAACAAATGTACATCAAGACTTAACACGCTTAGGGTACTAACAGGCACAAACTTTGGACACCAGCAGGAAACAACATCACTCATATACAAACAATATATTTGCTTAGTTATGGACTATGCTAGCCCATGCTGGGCACCCATTATCTCAAACAGACACATAAACACCTTACAGACAATACAAACCAACGCACTTCGTATCATTACAGGATGTACTCAAACAACACCAATAGAACACCTGCACACAGACACAAAAATACTGAAAGTTAGAGAACATTTAGATATGAAGGGAACACAATTCATGGCAGCAGCGACAACTAACCCACAACACCCTTGCCACTACATGTACAATCATGCACCAACACCTCGCACCATTAAGGTAACATCAGAGAGACATTATAACCAAATACTCCATTCCATACCACGCCCCACAGACATTACACAATACAGAAAACACACACACACACACACACACACCTAACCCACAAAGCACTGACACGACTCGGTCCGAATGCGGTCCTTGGTGCGAAGCCGCCACCCATTGACAGGTCAGAGACCAGCCTGAGCAGATCGGATCGAGTTAACTTGGCACGATTCCGATGTGGACATCACCCCAACTTACAGACATATAAACACAGACTAGACAACTCCATAGACGACACCTGCCACCTGTGCCAGGACACACTACAAACAAATGAACACATTATGACAGACTGTACCGCTCTAGCACAACATGGAACACAATACAACATCACTAGTGTGCGGAACCTCTGGTCCACTCCGGAGAGGGCGATCGGTTACCTGCGTGCCGCCGGCTTGCTCGATCAGGGTGGGCTGATCGGCTGACCAACAACAACAACTAGCGGAGCGACCCGTCGTTGCCGGGGTGGATGTTGAACGCTCTCTCTCTCTCTCTCTCTCTATATAATATATATATTACTAATCATTAGATTTGTTTACCCTCCTTCGCAACATCTAAGGTCATATGACGGAGGGGACCTACAGCGTTACGTGGGATTCCGAACCACGGGTCGCTACGTAATCTGGACGCAACGGACGGTCTCCCATCCAACTACTACCCAGACCCACTGTCGCTTAACTTCGCTGATCAACGGGAAGCGGTGTTACGACATTGGCTACGACGTAGCCCATATATATATATATATATAATATATATATATATGTAGTATATGCCCCGTTAGGTCAACTGAATACCGGTTAGGTTAATTGAATGCCCGGTTAGATTAATTGAATGTCCGATTAGTTCAACTGAATGCCCGGGGAGGTTAACTGAACACCCGGGTAGGTTAACTGAATGCCCTGTTAGGTTAATTGTACGCCCTTGACGAGTGGTTAGGGTAAGTCGTGATATTTTCGTTAGCTTTTAGCGTTCATCATCCATCCCGGCAACGCCGGGTCGCTCCGCTATTATATATATGTATACTTACTTTATGTTACTTTATGTGAGTTTGAACGACGGTTCAGGATCGACCTGCGATCAATCCCTCTGCAGCATCCCGCCTCATTTGTGGGATTTGGTGAAGGAGGGAATTGCTGTCTGATCTCCTCCTGCCCTCATAGCCAGCGATGCATGGCTGGTCAGGGACTGTGCACAGGAATCTGTCCACCTGGTTCTTAAAGTTATTCAGGTCGGTGTGCTGGAGATTCCTCGTTTCTTTTGGTAAGGCATTAAAAAGCTTTGGACCTCGTATTCTGAGGGTATTTTTCATCCTTGTTTTCATGCCCCCCCCCCTGTCCCACCGTAGTTGGGAGAGTACAAAATCTGCCCCTTCTCTCATTCCAGTTTGTTTCTATTTCATTTCTAAGGTTAGGGACAAAACCCTCAAATATTTTCCATATGTATATTATTGTGTACCGCTCTCGTCTTCTTTCGAGAGAGTAAAGTTTTAGAGATTGTAGTCGAGACCAGTAGTCTTCAATGTTCGCAATGTCTCGTTTTCTGTATGTGCTTGTGAGTAGTGAGCAATACTCAATTATTCGGTAGGACTAGACTCTTCCATAATTCGAGCATGATGTTTGTTTTCCTGATGCGGAAGCTCCTCCAGATGATTCCCATTATTTTTCTAGCCGTTGTAATTTTGATGTTTTCGTGTTCTCTGAATTCGTGTTCTCTGAATTCTCTGAATTCTGTAGCTCCTTGTTATTACCATATCTTAGCAGTTGGAATTTTCTTCGTTGAAGTTCATATTGTTGTCATCTGCCCACTGGAATAATGTTTCAATGTTGTTTTGTAATTTTCCTATGTCACCTTCGTTCAGTATTTCCTTGCATATCTTTGTGTCATCCGCGAAACATGATACAATACTGTCATTGTACTAGCAATACTAGCATCAATAACTGCAATCATTATTGTGAACAGCAAGGGAGCTAATACTGTCCCTCGTGGGACAGAGCTCACCACTTCCAAGACTTCCGATTTAACTCCATTTACTACCACTCTTTGTGTTCTTTGCGTCAAGAAATTAAATATCCATCTTCCTAGCTTTCCAGTAATATATATATATACATATACACACACACACACACACAGTGTGTGTATATATATATATATATATATATATATATATATATATGATGAATAAAACCACGAAGGAAAGGAAACACAAAATGGTGCTCAAGCGCTTTCGTCTAATGACATCCTCAGGAACACTGAAGTACATAAAAAGGTTAAGCCTATATATAGGTTACAGAAAGAAAAAAAAAGAAAAAATAAATAACATACATACACACACACACACATATATATATATATATATACATACATATCTATATATACAAATACATACATACATACATACATACATATATATACAATAAACAGAGAAGTAAAAATAATAAAAAATTAAAAATTAAAACCTTAAAGGATTACCAGTGAGGCGTACAGATTTGTAAGGAAAAATATCGATTTTTAGCACAAGATCAAATGGATTATAAAAATACAAAATTATACTGGAACTCTGCCGGGTTTTAACACAATGCTGCCTATGGTCAGGTTTCGACATATATAAAAAAAAAAAAAAAAATAATAAAATGCAAATTAAAAGTTAATCGATTTTTAGCACAAGATCAAATGGATTATAAAAATACAAATTTATACTGGAATTCTGTCCGGGTTTTAACACACTGCTGCCTATGGTCAGGTTTTGATATAAATAAAAAAATAAAATGCAAATTAAAAGTTAATAAAGTAGAAGACAAGTTTACCAAAGATTTAATGTTTTACCCTTCTTATTTAAATCTGTTTTAAAGGAATTCAACATAACAGGATCGAGTTGAAAAAGACCTTTGCTTATGTTGAAGTTATTTGAAAGTTGGATAATGGCAGACTCAAGAATATTTCTATTAACAATGTTGCTTGAATGGAATAAAACTGAGCATTATTCCAATCAATACAGTGGGCTAACTCTGACAAATGGACAAAAAGGGCACTGGACAACTGTCCTGTTCTAACGGAATATTGATGCTGTTTTATACGTGTGTGCAAATCCTTTCCCGTCTGACCTATGTAAAAGGAATCACATTGTTTACAACCAATTTTATAGATAATGCCTGAATATTGGTAGGGCTATTTTTTACTATGATATTTTTCACAATATTGTTATATGAAAATACTACATTAATATCCAAAAGTTAAGTACATTAGCAATGCCTAAAAAGCCGGGGAAAAATGGAAGTACTAAAATATTTTTTGACAAAGTACGAGTGTTAATATTGACACGATAGAAAGTTCGTTTTGCCTTGTTGAGACAAGATTCCATAAACGCAGATGGAAACACAATCACTTCCAATACCGTTGATTTTTTCCAATTCGGCATCAATGTATTCCGGACTGGCGATCCTAAGGGCGCGGAGAAACATTGATGAAAATATGGCCTTCTTAGTGGGGGTATCATGTCCCGAGTAAAAGTGTACGTAGGACAAATTGTTTGTCGTTTTCCGATAGATACTAAACTTAAAACCTGGGCTTTCCCTATGTACACGCACATCCAAAAATGGGATTGAATTGTCTTGCTCAACTTCTAAAGTAAACTTAATGGAGGGGACTTGATCATTTAACTGAAGGAGGAAGCTATCCAGGTCACGATTCATGGGCAGATACACAAAATATCGTCGACGTACCGCAACCAAGGGATGCCAACCCCCAGGATTCTCGGAATATAGGTAATTTCGAAAAACTCCATATAAATATTGGAGAGGAGGGCGAGTGCCCTTTTTGTCCATTTGTCAGAGTTAGCCCAATGTACTGATTGGAATAATGCTTCAGTTTTATTCCATTCAAGCAACATTGTTAATAGAAATATTCTTGAGTCTGCCATTATCCAACTTTCAAATAACTTCAACATAAGCAAAGGTCTTTTCAACTCGATCCTGTTATGTTGAATTCCTTTAAAACAGATTTAAATAAGAAGGGTAAAACATTAAATCTTTGGTAAACTTGTCTTCTACTTTATTAACTTTTAATTTGCATTTTATTTTTTTATTTATATCAAAACCTGACCATAGGCAGCAGTGTGTTAAAACCCGGACAGAGTTCCAGTATAAATTTGTATTTTTATAATCCATTTGATCTTGTGCTAAAAATCGATTAACTTTTAATTTGCATTTTATTATTATTTTTTTTTTTTTTTATATATATCGAAACCTGACCATAGGCAGCATTGTGTTAAAACCCGGCAGAGTTCCAGTATAATTTTGTATTTTTATAATCCATTGATCTTGTGCTAAAAATCGATATTTTTCCTTACAAATCTGTACGCCTCACTGGTAATCCTTTAAGGTTTTAATTTTTAATTTTTTATTATTTTTACTTCTCTGTTTATTGTATATATATGTATGTATGTATGTATGTATGTATTTGTATATATAGATATGTATGTAATATATATAATATATATATATGTGTACAATGTGTGTGTGTGTGTATGTATGTTATTTATTTTTTCTTTTTTTTTCTTTCTGTAACCTATATATAGGCTTAACCTTTTTATGTACTTCAGTGTTCCTGAGGATGTCATTAGACGAAAGCGCTTGAGCACCATTTTGTGTTTCCTTTCCTTCGTGGTTTTATTCATCATAAATATTTTTCACGTGTTACCTTCGTGAAATAATTTTCATATATATATATATATATATATATATATAACGTAAAGAACGACGCTTGTATAGGAGATATTCCGCGCAAGACGAGAAAGAGAAAACAACAAATGAAAAAATGAAGTACCACCTGGGAAACGAACCCGGGTGGTACTTCATTTTTTCATTTGTTGTTTTCTCTTTCTCGTCTTGCGCGGAATATCTCCTATACAAGCGTCGTTCTTTACGTTATTTATACTGCGTGTTCTTTGCAGTTGAATGTATATATATATATATATATATATATATACACACAGTGTGTATATACAGTATGTATATATATATTATATATAAGCTATTGACTTCTCCTTAGGGAACCGGAGCTTACAGATGAAAAGAAGGATCAACACAACGGCAAACATTTTCATTTATTTGTACATCAGACGTTTCGACAAATCTTTTGTCATCATCAGTGAGTTAAGTCTTAAAACCTTAAAACAAAATTGAAAAGTGAAAGTTACATCAATACAATATTAAGACCATTAAAATTAAAACCTTAAAGCAAAATGAAAATTGCATCAATACAAAATTAAAAACATTTAAATTTCATCACTATAAAAACTAAAATTAAATTAAATTTCATCACTATAAAAACTAAAATTAAATTACCTCAATAGGTAAATACACAATGTTTACATCCACCTCCATACTTGGCAAAGTCTAAGTGAACACTAGGTGGTCAGAGGATTAGGAAGGGTATATCTGTGAAACACGGTTGGTTGTCAAAAGAGTCGTAATTTGTAGGATGAGCTATTATTATTAAGGGAGGGTTTGTTTCTATAGATGTACAAAGATTCTAAAATTCGGAGTTCTGTAAGGTTATTGGATCTAGTTAAAATTTCAAACTGAGTTTTGTGAAGGGGATGGTCGTTTTCATCACTGTGGTTTCTAATTGCGGATTGTGGAGGGCTACTGAGGGGACGGTTGGTACGGACTGACAAGCCCAAATGTTGAGAAAGGCGCACCTCCAGTTGGAGTTGAGTGCTGCCAATATACGCAGCCTTACAGCTGTCGCACGTGTATTTGTAAACAACATTGGGGCATAAAGTTTTGGGGAATTCATCTTTGAACTTTAAAAAATTTGATAATTTAAGTGGGTTGATGAAGGCGAATCTAAAATTTATTTGGGGATAACTAGACTTGAGTAGTTTGGACAATTCACCTCGAAGGTGAAGGTTCACTTTTCAATTTTGTTTTAAGGTTTTAAGACTTAACTCACTGATGATGACAAAAGATTTGTCGAAACGTCTGATGTACAAATAAATGAAAATGTTTGCCGTTGTGTTGATCCTTCTTTTCATATATATATATATATATATATATATATATATATATAAGCAAAGAACCACAGGGAAAAGGAAAAGGAAACACGAAGTCCGTTTCACTTTGTGAGAACCTTCGAATTTTTTGGCTCTCGGCAGAATGCTCATGGAAAGCACCCTTCATGTATTCTGCAATGGTCTCTCTCGTATGTTTTCCCTTGTACCCGCACCTCTGTTCTCCCTAATTACTTCTGCCATCCCGCATACCAATCTAATTACGCGCGGAAATCTAATACCATTACTCATGAAACCTGAATGAAGGTTCATTATTTTTATCAACACTAAAAACTGTCCGCCGCGTGTACCTTATATCCGAGCGGAAAACAAGATCTAAACGTTGTCTGGGTATAAAATATGTAAAGAATACACTCGATAGATCGAAAATACACTGAGAGTATACTGAGACGATTTCTTTAATCCGTGGAAGTGTACTCCTTGTATTTTTCGCTTAGTTATCCAGAGGACACTGCTTGTCAAGTAGGAGTAGATAAACGTTTCACCTACTCTCTATCTACTTTCGATCTATTATTGAGGTACTTTAGATTTTACAAGGTATGTTTAGTCCTTTTTTCCCCTCGACTATAAGGTACATTCAGCGGACAGTTTTTAAGAGTAAATACTGTAATTATAATTCCTAAATCCTTTGCTAAAATCGTCTGGCGTTAGCCAGAATAAAATCAGTAAAAGGTTCGATATGTATGTAACAGTTAATTAAGTCTACTTCTCTACAAAAACTTTAACAATTCTAATCATTAGATAAGGTACGAAGGCTGTAATTACGAGTAGTGCTGTATCTAATTTGATGCAAGATCTATTGTACCACAACGTCAATTAAACTTGATTTCACCGAACTAGTTTACACGAGTTCTTAGAGTTTTGGAGCTTTGATACGGAACTGAGAATGAATTAATGAATACCTTAAATTATGCGGAACATAGCATTTATGATCTCGAAAGTGGAACGCTCAGGGAACATCGTCTATAGCAATTTAATACGGCTTAAGAAACGCATTAAATGAAGGATTTCGACTTTATTCCCATGAATACACGTAAGATAATTACTCAACGATTATGTAATTTATACCACTGAATCCTAAAAGACGTTTATCCTTAATTGAATATATTCTCTATCTTCATATATATATATATACACACACACACACGATGAATTACAGGGTGTTCTAAAAGAAACGCAACCCATTGGAGAATGCATGTTTATTTTTTTTCCATACAAATGCATTCTACATTTTGTTTCGCCAGTTACAGGAAAGAGTGCTTCATATATAATTCAGTCTATATACCTCAGCATCGGTGAAGAATTGGATACCAAAATTACTATAAAATATACATTAAAAACAATGAGTCTTTGTTCCAAAATATGAACCATTTTACTCTATAATAATAACTGATATAACCATGATTCGTAATTACTAATTTACTGTATGTGCAACATACACAACATAAACAACATACCTAAAAAATATTTTAATAGTAAATTCGCGGACGTCAACAAATATGTTACCTTGAAAACAAGAGGTTTCAAGTCGCCAAAATTTACGTTTATTGCTAAATGTGCAAAGGAAAGAGGTCCTTATGCCGCACTTCCAATAAATGTCAATTTCCCTATAATTGGATATAAACCCATGAAAAATAAACTTGCGTGTCCCAACTAATATTCATTATATGGTAATAGATTTATAAGTTTGGTAATTTTGGGGGTAATTTTTGTTCTTTGTGAAGATTCAATGCACATGAAAGGAAAGTCCAGAGTCCTTTATGCGTTAGGTATAACATTTTGTTCATGTCAACAGTCTGGAAAGAAACTGAAGCCATATTCCGTACATAGACAAGGAGTCTTTGTGAGATCACATTTCGTGTGCTTATATTTGTACTTCAGGGTTCTTCACGCAACACACACACACACACACACACACACACGTTTGGCTACCTTACAAAACCGTGATATTTTCACATTTTCATTTGTAGATGGTGACATTTAACTTAATGTAAATAACCTAATTTACTTAACCTAACCAAACATAACCTAGGGTTAATTAACCTAACCTAGCCTAAATACAATATATACTCTTTTTTCCGTGATATTTGATGGTTTTTATTAAAAAAATAAATTTTGAAGTACGGCTACACTGCTAATGTTACGATACGCACATTCGTGTCCCGACAGGCTGTGTGTGTAAACTAAAGATTGTCGCGCTTCAGTAGGGTAGACAATAACACACACACTCGCACGCACACGGAAGTATGTACATGTACTAACAGTGCTACCCAAACCACATTAAAAAAATCCAATGTGATCTCAACTCACCCGACCAATTTTAATAGTCTACTGAGACATCGCCAAAGCAAATGCTAAAAGCAACTCAAGTAATTTCGGACACTTGGCACTCATAGCAGTATAGATTTTCTTTTTTTCCAAAATCACATACGAATGGCATATTCATGCATGTAAACAAGTCACGTTGAAGACCTTATAACGCCATAAAGGCCAAATGCTTATACACCTCTCTCTCTCTCATACACACACACACACACACACACACACACACGTGTGTGTGTGTGTGTGTGCACATCTTCGCATGAGCAAAGTGCAGTGGCGCTCATAAGTATTCGCACAGAGAAATATTTCACTTATACTCGTATTTGTACTTATCTTTCGTCTTATCTTTTGTATTAGTGTTTCTCGTTTTCAGGGGTTTTCACTCTTACGGTTTTCCGGGACAAAATCGGTCATCGTCCCGGGATCCCGGGATTTCCCGGTTTATTGTAAATATGTATATTATCAAGAACAATATACGCCAGATATTGCTCGCTCTTTAATTATTAAAAAATAATTATAATAAAGTCTTAAAATGCTTAAGTATTAGATAAATCTAGATTAATTAGTTAATATTAAATATAAATATATAAATATTTTAACAAAATAACGATAAATATAATAAAAAATAGAGCCTAGGCCGAGTTTCAAACACTGCAGAAATAGTAAATATGGTATATAGCCATGGCGGATATGTCTCCAATGCTAATTTGTAGCTTTGCACTTAAACAAAAAGAAATTATATTATAGTGTAATTTATACGAACACAATACCTTTTATATACGTACTTCTAACTAATTTTTAGTAGAACAAATATATCAACAGCAAAAAGTGTGCCACTGAACTGAAAATAATAACCGAAATTAAAATCCACTCAAACACAAAATATTTGATTCAGGGAAATCAAATGACTGGCTTTCAGTCCGCGCCAGTCATCAAAAATACCATATTACACATGCACAACTTCATACAGGGCATATTATAGGCACTATTAGAGATGTAGAACGCAACGTGATTCGTGCTATTATAAATTTGTCATCATAGTCTTTATGTTTATATTTTCTAGATACAGTAGTAAATTAATGTAAAACTATTGGAAATAACGTTTTTAGAATACTTTGTAAAACCTGAGAAATCCCAGGATTTGCTGCGCTTGTCTCGGGATTTAAGGTTATCATTTTCCGCCCGGGATCCCAGTTGAGAAACCCTATTTTGTAGCATGAAGATAGTTAGGAAAAGTTTACCATTCGTTTGAAAAATTTTAACATAAAAATTTAGTTTAATTCCAACATATAATGTAAAACATCAAAGAATTTGAGAAAACAAAAAAAAAGTTAAAATGCAAAAGTTTTCATAAATTTACTTACAAAATTATTTAATACTTTGTGTGTTCACCTTTGGCTTGAATGACTTCAATGATTCGTTTAGAGTATTTTTCTACAAGGTTTTAACATCTCTCAGTAGAAATTTTAGCCCATTCTTCGAAGGAAAATTGCTGCAATTCATTCAGATTCGAAGGGTTTCTCTTGCGGACAGCTTTTCCAAATCAAACCATAAATTCTTTAGTAAATTGAGAGCTGAGCTTTGACTTGGCCACTCGAAAATCTTGAAATTCTATTCTTGAAGCCATTTCATGGTGTTCTTACTTTTATATTTTGGATCATTATCTTGTTGCAGTACCCAATTGCGACCAATCGCAACTCCCGAACTGAAGCCAATACTTTTTTTTCTAAAATTTCCTGATATTTCTTCCAATTCAAGATTCCATTGATGGCAACAAGCTTTCCTGGACCAGAAGCACTAAGGCATCTACAAAGAAGCAAACTACCACCACCATGTTTAACCGTAGGAAGGAAGTTGTTTTCCTCGAATGCAGTGTTTGATTTTCGCCAAACATACCGTTTCGTTGTTCCCAAATAATTTAATTTTTGTCTCGGGTTCAGAGAACTTTCTTCCAGAATGTAAATCCATCATTTTGATGATCCTTGGCGTACTTTAAACGAGCTTCTTTGTGCGCTTTTCGTAGCAGAGGTTTTTTCGTGCAACTCTTCCATGCAGACCATTCTTTGTCAATGCATAAAGTACAGTAAAAGGATGGACGTCAATCTTAGGCAAATATCACCTATAGTCACTCGTGGATTCGCAGCAGCCATTCTTTCAGTCCGTCTAGCTGTACGTTCTGAAATTTTGAAAGGAAGTCCACACCTTGGTAGAGCTTTGATTGTTCCAAATCCTTTCTCTTTCTTTATAACTGCAGCAACCGTCGTAAATGGAATTCGAAGTTCTCCTATCATCGCACAACTCTTTCCAGACTCGTGTCCAACAATAACAGCTTTCTTATGATCTGTAGATAGTTCTTTACCACGACGACCCATTGCTTACTGAGGGCTTGTACAGTTATCCGTCTTGTAGGAAGATTCACAGAGAAAATTCTAGAATTCAGAATTGCCAACAGTCTCTAATCACTAAACAGCCAACTACTGATAATAATTTTAATTCTCCTATCATCGCACAACTCTTTCCAGACTCGTGTCCAACAATAACAGCTTTCTTATGATCTGTAGATAGTTCTTTACCACGACGACCCATTGCTTACTGAGGGCTTGTACAGTTATTCGTCTTATAGGAAGATTCACAGAGAAAATTCTAGAATTCAGAATTGCCAACAGTCTCTAATCACTAAACAGCCAACTACTGATAACAATTTTAAATTCTTCAAGCCTAAGGTGGACACACAAAGTATTAAATAATTTTGTGAGTAAATGTACGAAAACGTTTTCATTTTAACCTCCTTTTACTTTCCTATTATTATATATTGGGAGTTAAACTAATCTTTTTATTTGTTAAATGTTTCCAAACGAACACTAGACTTTTCCTAACTATCCTAAGCATGGTACAAAATATAAAGATGAATGTAACTGAAATATTTCTCTGTACGAATACTTATGAGCGCCACTCTACCAATTTTTACATTCGATGTATCTAAAGAACTATTAACCAAACCTAATTTAACCTAAGCTAACCTTAATGCCATCGAGTCAAGAAGGGGTTGATAAAGGTTTCGGACGCAACTGAGAGCTCGAAGGCTAGTTTCTGTCAACTCATTAAATAGTGAGGTACTCGCTAACCTAACCTAACCAAACTTTAACCAACCTAACCTACTGTAACCTAATCAGACCAACATTTTTTTCCCCGATAATAAAAATGTTCCTAGATTTTTATATGATTTTTTTTAATGTTCCGAGGTATTAAAAGTGTTACCTCACAAAAAAGTAACCTAGTACACCTGTGAATTACCACACACTCGACCTCGCTTTTGCGCAGTTGCCTACGCACACACGCACACAAAACACACACACACACATTATATATATATATATATATATATATATATATATATATATATATACACACAGGGTGTCCCCTAAATTCCTTTATCCCCTTTACTTTCATCCTATTCTTGTAGGAAAAAATTCAATGGTAAAGAGACTTATGTAGCAACCTGTATATATATATATATATATATATATATATATATATATATATATATATATATACAGGGTGGGCCGTAAGTTTCCATACATAGGAAAAATAAACATTTTTTTATGGACAACCATTTTTATTTATATAATATGCTCTACATGGTTGCCATTGTTTTGAAAACACATTTCAATACGTGTTCCCCACTGTTGATGAACACGCATTAGCACAGTTGACGTTATGCTTGTAATGGCGTTGGTGATACGTTCCTTTAGATGATTTATGTCTCGTATCTTTTCCTGATACACCATGGCCTTCAAGTGCCCCCAAAGATAGAAATCAAGGGGGGTGAGATCTGGGGATCTGGGAGGCCACTCCACAGGACCACGCCGACCAATCCAAGCATCCGGAAACTGCTGATCCAAATACCGACGCACGTATTTAAATTTTCCTATGTATGGAAACTTACGACCCACCCTGTATATATATATATATATATATATATATATATATATATATATATATATATATATATATATATATATATATATACTGTATATAAGGTTTACTTTCAACATATATAAACTAGTTATGATTCAGGAAGAACGCTAATGGTGTACTTTTTCACGACCCAAACTGTGCCTTATTTTATCACGAAACATAATGTGTGTTTTATTTTTTGCGCCAAACTTAAAAGTTTCGAGTTGTGACATTTTAAATTGAGCTTTCCATCATTTCTTTCCATACTTTGCTGTTTCTTCTTCCTTATATTTTCTTTATATTCTTTGTATCTATCGTTATTTTTACGTTTCATCAACAATTAGGTAAAAAAAAAAAAAAAATAGGCAATTTTAGGGCCAAAATATGAACAGCGATGGAAGAGAATTACAGTCTGTTTGAACCTGCACGCATATTCGGAGGCCATTTCAGCCTCTGGTCGTTAGCAGGGCGGGTTTATAAAAAACAAAGGAATGCTTATTTTCTCTTTATTTTTTGTTCATTTACTAAACTATCACAAAAAGAAATAAAAAATAAAAAAAGGGATGTTTCGTGGTACGATGTTGAAAATTGCGGTTCATGTTTTTAATTATTTATTATTTTCACGAAATCGGTTATAGGTTTTAAGGTCACGTGATTCGATACAGAGGATTCCCGTTCGCATGCGACATTCTACTCTCTTGTTAATACCCACTAGAGACGCTTTTTTTTTTTTTTTTTCCATGAGAAGTAATTTCACTTTTCATATATAATATTCACCCGAAGACCCATTAATAGCATGCAATATCATGCCTGGCGTACATATTTAGAGTATGTGTATCGGCGGTGCCTATATCATCCTATTTTATGTAATTATAGGTCTCTTGTTCTTTCTATCAGTAAGTGTTTCATATATATATAAATATGGATATGTGTGTGTGTGTGTGTGTGTGTGTGTGTGTGTGTGTGTGTATAGGCAAATGCAAATAGATTGGAAGGCGAAATGGTGGCGGAATATAGCAACACCTTTAAAGGAAATTTTAAGGTTACAGTTTGATCCGTCATTAAACTGTTTTATGCTCAAAATCGCATGTTTTTATTCAGATGTTATACGAAAAGATTCCACACATCTTCGTTCCGCCGAACGTCGGCACGAAACAGGTAACTTTTAACCCTTTACTGCCCAAATATTTTGTAGGGTTAAGTTATGAATGCGTGTATTTGAAAGGTTACAAATTTGTCCTTTTGGGCAGTAAAGGGTTTAACTACGTTTTTGCTTGCATATACTCGTGTGTATATATATATATATACGAGAGAGAGAGAGAGAGAGAGAGAGAGATAGAGAGAGAGAGAGAGAGAGAGAGAGAGAGGATCTAAATGTGCGGTGGAATCCTAAGCGCCCTGGGAAATAATTTTTTTTTGAATGGAAGGCTACACAGCTCTTACGATAATGGGAAGTGGCGTTATACTATTGAAAAAATAATTTTCTCTCTTTTGAGACTTTTAGTTTTTATCCATGTTCTTTCTCGCCTCGTGGCTGTTTCATCTTTTATCTTTTTATCTTTTGTCACCGACTGTATACTTATCTTCATTCTTTTTGATTGATGAAGAGCATTAGAAGGTTAATTACGTGGAGAGGTCTTTATCGTTTTATTATTTTACATCCATTGAACAGCTGCAGTTCTATTGAGGGTAATTTTTAAAAGACGTTATTAAAGGTAAGCCAGATTAGAAAAAATTGGATTACGAAAGAAAGTGGTCTTTTGCATTTCCTGCAATTTCGAGCCTCGATTACTATTGTCACCCTCCACACTTAAGAATTTCTTATTAATTGTTTGAAAATTCCCTATTTTAGAGGAAAATTACCTAAAGTTATAAAATATTAATAGTTAAAACGTCACAGCTGCTATTACGATAATCATTACTTTCACATTTCTTTCTTCGCCCTTCAGTGTATTTCATAATTTATTCAGTGTAATTTGCGCTTAAACTCGTAAAGTAGGCCCGACGCGACATTTTTAAAGATGCAAGATAAGATTTTACTTCCTTTCTATCCAAAGGGGAGTCGAAATCCACAAAATTTAGGGAAAAATTCCTAAGGCATAGGTATAGTAATCGTATAGATATAGATGAAGGTATAGGTTAGGTATAGAAATAAACAAAGGTATAGGTATAGAAATAAGTAATTTACGAGTATAGGCGTAAAATAAATTATTTTCAAAGTATAGATGTAAATATGAATATAGAATTATCTTTCTTATTTTATCCTGTATTTCTAACATTTATATAGCAACTTTTAACATTTTTGTTATGAACAAAATAATGTTACGCAATAAACTCGGTTACATCTTTTTGAACATCAGCATAGCTTTGTATGCAAGTTGTAATTGACTAATCCGAAGTTATATCAACTTGCCACTTAAGCCTTTTTCCCGACGGTTTGGTACTGACTTTCAATATTTACTTATTCTTTGAAGAAGCGGGGCTGGTGTAGTGTAGTAAATACTGATTTTTTTTTTATTTAAATGTAGGCTAGGCCTATAGACTATAATCTGTCAACATACCGTATTAAAGTTATTAAGGCCCTAAGGATTAGGTACAAATTTAATCGAAAGAAAAGCTGAAAACTTTTACACTAAGTGGTTCTTCCAGTAATGGACAAAAAAAAGAGCAACATTATACGAATTATCTAAGACAGTGTATAAATGGTATAAAAAGCAAAACAGTCGTGAGTAGTTCGACATGGATGAGGGAGACTCGAGATATCATAACAGAACTGAAGAAGAAATTGGTGTTGATATTTCCGTCCTCTCTTAAGACGTTGACGTGAAGGAAGATGAGGTGGAAGAACAAACAGAACAAGAGAAGAAAATAAAGTTCTCCCACGCAAGAAAGTAGATGAATAATATCAGCAAGTATGTAGAGACAACCTATGTCTCAGAGATTTACCCCTACCATGAAACTCTGAGGAACTTTAGAGAAACACTTTTCCATCAACAACATGAGAGGATCATTCAACCAAATACTGATTTGTTCTCGGAACCAGTGTCTGTCTCACGAGAGAGCAGCCTCTCTTTGGGTCTCTTAAATCCCTCTGGTCGTGCCAGGACCTCAACCTCACACACCCTGAGTCAAGTAGTGTTAGTGCAGTGTATCAGTGAGACCGAGACCAGAAAAAAGCTCTCGAGACCGCTCTCGAGTCCCAGGCGCGGATACAGGGAAGGGGGAGCGGGGATTTAGGATTTGTCACGCCAGTGTCATGTAAATATTGCCATCCCACTATTACATAATATTATACAATAATATTACAAATTATTAATTATTTGAATACGAGATGTCATTCAGGTTAAACCTAGAAAAGTTAAGCCCCCGCACACCCCCTGTATCCGCGCCTGAACTGTCCTACATCACTGCTGAGCAATGATGTAGTCGAAACCACCATGGCCGAGACCGAGACCAGAAAAAAGGTCTCGAGTCCTACATCACTGATCCGTATCACACCAGAAGTCCCTGAGGTGAATTTTTTTTTCCCCAGATAGCGCATAAAATACTATATTGTATTCAATATGCACTTTGTACAAAGTACTTCTGTATTGTACTGTAAATACTTTAAAGTAGTGTATTTAGTGCATAAAATAATGTATATACTTTGACCTTCATCACACCATTAGTTACAACTAAAACGTGCCTCACTTTTCGTAAATACAGTGCAAAAGCAACTATATATTTAAACTGTCCATAGAAATCCCCTGAAAATCCGGACATTTGGGTAATTCGAACAACCCCTCCCATCCATATAGTCAAGAATAGCATAAACAATAAGTATACTGAAGAGAACAACATAACCTGGTAGACGTGGTAGAAATTCCGTGCGTCTGTCTCTCTTCACATGAAGGTCAATCTGGTGCCCCCACCTCTAGACCTGATCCGATGGAGGAGCGAGTTGCTCCCCCGATCTCCATCGCACATAGCCAGATACACCCGGCTCATCCGCTACCGTCCTGATCTAGGCATCTAGATTTCTTTTGAAGATTTCAACTTTGACACCGTTGATATTCCTGACGTCTTTCAGAAGCTGGTTAAAAAGTGTTGGCCCCCTGCAAGCCAAGCTATTTTCCTTCAGTATTGAGGGTGTTCCTTGTCGGGCCTTTAGTTTGGGAACACTACATATTCTGCCTTTCCTATTTTCCAGTGTTGTTTGGATGGTTACTGGGTTCAGTTTCAGGTTTGGTACCAGTTTTTCGATCATTTTCCATATGTAAATTATTATGATGTATAATGTATATCTCTTCTTCTTTCCAGCGAATATAAATTTAATGTACGCAGTCTTTTCCAGTAGTTGATTTCCCTGCAGCCATCAGTCGTAGCTGTGAAATTTCTTTGGATTTCTTCTAGTTTATTAATTTCTTCTTTTTTTATGGGGACATCAAAACTGAGCAGTATTCAAGTTTTGGTATGATCAGTGTTTTCAGCAGGGGAATCATTATATTCTCATCCCTTCTTTTGAAGTTTCTCCTTTTGCTTTGTTTGTCTGATTCTGTGTTTTAAATTTTGTATTCTCGGTCACTATTACCCCTAAATCCTTTGTTTTCGTGTTTCTCTGAGTTTCTTGTCTATCTAGGGCAGTGGTTCTTAAACTTTTTTGCCTCGCGCACCCCTCCTACGAGTTGACTTCTGACCCATCGTCCTCCTGATGTTCAAGTGCATTGACTAATATTACAGTTCATTAAATTTATTTGATATAAAAAAACGAAACACAGACATCTTCCATGTACAGTTTTATTCCCCCTCCCCCTTCTGAAGTATTCTCGTGCCCCCCAGTTTAAGAACCACTGATCTAGGGGATAGTATGCTGTCTAAGTTTCTCATTTCTTCCATATCTTAAGAGCTGAAATTTCTAGGTTAAAATTCATGTTATTGTCTTCTGACCATTTGAAGGGTTCAGGGTTTTTACCTGGGTGGCGTTCAATCCCCCAGTGTCCCCCCAAATGACTAAGATGAAAATCATCCTTGTTTCTCTACCAAACCATTACACCGTTCGTGGGGGGATGCTGTGACGAAGTTGCATTTGCACCGATATTCATTAATACATCAGATGTTACAATTTAAGAGGTAGCGTGAACCTATTGATGTCTTTCTTCGTATTAGTCCTTTCCAGTGAACTTCAACTAAACTAATATTGTTTATCGTTATATTTTCGGAATTGCAGAATTTACCCTTAGACCATTAATATAAATTTTCGTAGTTATTATAAAACAAAAGTTTTTATATTTTTAAGCTTATGTTCATTCACAGGTTAAATTAACTTTACACTTTAGTTATACAAGTAATAAACAAAGTTAAGCCTTGACCGAAAATCAAGTAGGCCTACAGAAACGATAAAGGCCTGGCGTTTGACATGAATAAAAGTCTAGGGCCGCGGCTACAATTTTCTACTTCGTTGGCCCTCGTGGAAAAGTAATTGAATTGAACTGTAATTAATCTTAAATATAGGCCCTACTTCCCACGGGCTCGGATTGAAATGTTGGGAGCAATCCAAGAATACGTACCCCAAATCAATTTAGGGTGCTTTTTCTTGGATTGGGGTCGAACGAGGGTGCGTATTCTTGGATTGCTCTAAAATGGAGTTAAAATGGAGTTAATTGCTCTAAAATGGTTAATTGAATGCCCGGTTAGGTTAATTGTACGCCCTTAACGATTGGTTAGGTTAAGTCGTGATATTTTCGTTAGTTTTAACGAAAATATCACGACTTAACCTAACCACTCGTCAAGGGCGTACAGTTGACATAACCTAGCATTCAATTAACCTAACCGGGCATTCAATAATTTTACCATAGGTTTCAATATATTTATAAATAAGTCCTGAAATGTAAAAACCATTCACAAGTTTGAGGGCAAGATGACAGCATCAACTTTTTAAACTGAAGTGTTGCCATTGTTGGTTGAAAATCCATTGCCAGTAATAAATTGTGTAAGGGAAATTTTTTTTATTAAAAAAGTGATGCTGTGTGCTAAGTGCGATCAAGCAATGACCTGCACAGATTTTTCTGCTGATCTTTGCATAGGTATGGAAATTAATTTATCTGGTAATAACGGCATAGGTATAAGCATAGAAATGAGTTTTTTAGATGTATGAGTATAAGTATAGGTAGATAAATTAATTTTTAAAAGGTATAGGTCTAGGTATAAAAATACATTCTGGTACCCATCTCTGTACAAACACAAATGTCTAAAATAATGAAGACAAAGATGGTACAAATTAAGTAAAAGAAAGAGTACAGAAATTTAAAATTCATTGAGAAGAAAATGATAATATTTTCTGGAGAAGGGTCAAAAGAATTAGTCAAATTCTATCCGTAGGAAAGGGCAAACATTCTAGTTTCTAAAAACATTTACGACCGGAAAATGATTGGTGATATATATATATATATATATATATATATGTATATATACACTTAAATTTCAGTTTGTCATGGAATAGTTTGTTATTGTTTTGGATCTGTGCGGTCTTTTATATCTGAAAATGAAGGCTTTAGGGTAGTTAAGGGAATACAGTGTGATTGGGTGGAAACTGCCCTCCAAGGCAGATGAAACCCCACAGTTGTACAAAATGAGAATATTTGCAAATGATGTTGTCACAGCCAAGTCAAGGTTTTGGTATTTCCTTTCTAAACTGAAGAAGATGAGGAAGTCTAGTGGAGAAATTGTTGAAATCAAGAAGGTTGTTGACCGCAAGCCATTAGCTATTAAGAATGTTGGCATCTGGTTGAGGTATGACTCCCGTTCGGGAACTCACAACATGTACCGCGAATATCGTGATTTAACTATCTCAGGAACTGTTACTCAATGCTACTGGGACACGACTGCTCCTCACAGAGCCAGAGCACATTCTATTCAGATAATGAGGGTGGAAACTGTTAAAAGTAACAAATGTCGGAGACCTATCGTAATCCAATTCCACACTTCGAAGATAAAGTTCCCTACCACTCATATTCATAAGAAAAAAATGAGCAAGTCGCGAATCATATCCAAGAAACAAATCCAGCTGAATAAATAAATTTTATTAAAAAAAAGAAAAAAAATGCGCCTCGGTGGTGTAGTGGTTAGCGTCGCTGACTGCGAATCCATCGGCCCCGGGTTCGAGACCCGACGGCAGCCGGCGCGCAGCAAAACCCAGCTGTTCATCCTTCCACACAATAAAGAAAGTGGTTGGTAGATAAATGGGTACCCTAGGTGGCCTAGTGGTTAAGACGCTGGATTGCTGATGGGGCGTGGTTCGGATTCCACGTTAAACTGTAGGTCTAAGGTGGAGTGAAACGCTTGACCTTCGTCAGAATGACCAATTCGGGCAGAAGCTAACCAAACCAAAGGTATATATAATGAGGTTAAACTGCAGCAACACCAGTGATCTCCATCGGTTCTACACCAGTGATCATAAGAAAATAATATTTGAAGTTAAATTTAACGTTCATAATTCGGATAGTTTGGAATACGTTTCAAATTTTAAAAAGAGCTAAATTTCGTGACATGAAACTGAAATTCTCGACCCATAATTGGATGAGACTTGGCTGCAACATGATATTAATGGTACACGGAATTCTTTTTATAATTGTTTTAAACATTTCGAATCGAGCAATATTCCATTACGTAAAAAGAAAATAGTGAAACCTGTTAAAACGTAGATGGTGGAATGGTGAAATTAAAAATAGTTTAACTTTAAAAAGGAATGCGTATTTCAGGTTTAAAGAAACAAATAATCTCTCCGATGAAAATGCATTCAAGTTATTGAGAAAATGAAGCAAAAACTTATTAGAAAAAGTAAGCGCAACTATGAGCTATGATACATACTGTATAGTGAACCAAATTAAATCGAATCCGAAGGATTTCTATAACTGTTAGGAATAAAAAAGTAGCTTCGCAGACTATTGGTCCATTCATTGGCAAAAACGATGACCTACAATGATGGAAGTTTTAAATAAATTTAAGTCTGAGAAAACAATGTTAACATTATATAATTCCTTAGTACACCCCCATCTGGAGTACTGCGTTCAGTTCTGGTCCCCATATTTATTGCGGGACATTGACAGAATGGAGAGGGTGCACCGATGGGCTCACAAAGATAATTCCCAGACTTAGAAACAAATCATGCGCTGCCCGTTTAGAAATGTTAAATTTATTCTCACTCGTAAAAAGGCGAACTTGAGGAGATTTAATCCATGTTTTTAAAATGATTAAAGATTTTGATAACGTCGACGTCGAAAAATATTTAATTTTCAGAAATGCGGATAGAACTCGCGGTAATTGTCTCAAATTAGTGGGTAAACGTTTTCATTCTAATGAAGGAAAGCATTTTTCCTTTACCCATAGAGTTAATTTGTGGAATGGATTGCCAACTAGCGTAGTTCAAAATAATTCTGTTGAGTTCTTTAAAAAAAAAGAGACTAGATGCTGATCTTGATTTAAAACCACAGGTAGAAGCATTTGATAGAACATAAAAGTATTGTAAAATTTTCACTCGGATTCTCCCCTCTTTGCTTACAAATTTTCGCTTATCTTTAAATTTCCCTCCTTTCTTTCAAATTCCCTTCTTTGTTTTGCTCTAAAATTTTCGCTTATCTTTAAATTTTCTTTCATCTTTTAACCTCCTTCCTTAAACAGACAGTATCGTAGGGACCAGCCGGTCTGTTACTGTTTAGTGTCCTTTGTATTCCTTTATATTTAAATCCCGTAACAAAACGTCCGCTAGAATTAGACCAATATAGTTCACGTAAAATTATTAAATTTGAAGGGAAAGTAAAGGGGGGGGGGGGGGGTTTAGAATGAAATTAAAGTGAAGAGAATAATTAGAATTAAATAAAGGGGGGGTTAGAATGAAATTAAAACTGAAGAGAATAATTAGAATTAAAAAGTAACCAACTATTCCAAACAGAAGCCAAAGTTGAACATCGAAAAAGCGGACTAACACGGCGGACTAACACGGCACTAATTAAAAACTAAATTAAAAACTCTCGATATTATTCCAGAGGGGTACTGGGAAGAGTAGCATCCTCGCTTTCCTTGCAAACAGGATGTGTATGAAATATGTAAAAATAACATATATATACAGGGCGTCCCAAAAAAATGTATACACACTTTAACAGCTGATAGCTCAATTGATGTTTCTTTCTTTCCAAGTTAAACCCATTAGAATTAATAATGGCAGTCAGACTAAGCTTTGAACAAAGGAAATTCATTCTAAAATGCTACTGGAAGTGTGAAAACGCAGTTGAAGTGCAAAGACAGTTTAGGAGGGAGTTTCAAACAGATCCACCAACGCGACTTACCATCACTCGAATTAGAGATAAGTTTGAAGCCGATGGAACTGTTCAGAATGTCCACAAGAAGCGTCCGGAGACCACGGACATCGACAAGCACCCACAAAGCAAGAAAGAGTACTGGAAACGTATCACCAAAGTCCAAAGAAAAATCTGTGCGGCAAGCGAGTCGTGAGGTAGGAATTTCAGAATCGTCTGTCCAACGCATTTTGAGCGCTGTCAATGGAAAAGTTACATTCCAAGATTAGTCCATTGCTATTAATGAAGATGATGATCCGGACCGAAGAGTGGAGTATTGCGAGTGGTACTTGGCACGATGTGGATGGATTGGGACGAAGGGGTTTCGTAGATACCCTCCGCGTTCACCAGACCTCACACACTAGACTTTTTTTATGGGGATACTTAAAAGACAAAGTCTACGCTATAAAACCTGCAACAGTCGCTGAATTGAGAGCAGCCATTGAACGAGAATGCACACAAATACCAAACGAAATGTTTCGTGATGTTTGCGATTCCATTGCTTCGCGTTATCAGCAGTGCCTGGACCAGAACGGACGTCGGTTTGAAAACAGGCGTTGACAAAACAATTAAATAATGTCTGTAGATTCTATTACATTTTGAAAATGAAATGTATTTTAATAAACACTGCCTTTATAATTATTTAAAGTGTGTATACATTTTTTGGGACGCCCTGTATATACACATCAATCGTCTGCTGAAATTGTGATCGACAAATCAGGTTACGGGACAGGAAAAGAACACGAGTCTACAATCTACACGTACCTTTTAAAAAAAGAGCAAAATATAAAAAAGTTTTAGGTAAAAACTTTAGTTTATAACAACTAAATAATTCATAGAAATCTATCACTAACCTCCATGAGGGATTTGCTCTTTACTTATGTACCTTATATACAGGGTGGCGCAAAAGTCGCGCATCATAGGAATTTTCAGTGTTGACTATATTATTTTTTTTCTTTTAAGTAGGCGATGGCTGCGAAATTAACAATAGATGAGAGGGTTAGCTTGGTTTTAATGTATGGAATACCTGGTACAACAAATCGATGAATCGGTACAAAATTTAAATTCTGTACCGACTCATCGCTTTGTATATATATATATATATATATATATATATATATATATATATATATTCAGGGTGTCTCAGAAGTCACGCACTATAGGCTCTATTCAGATTTACTAGGTTTGCAAGTCGAAATTTATAAGTGATGTTTAATTAAAATATATGTTCGATAATGTTCGAGTAATAAAATTAATAGCTTTTTGATTAACTGTACGTACTATCTTCAAATAATTAAATTGAATGAAGCTACATTAGCCAATGGTGCGCAACTTCTGAGACACCATTGGCTAATATAACTTCATTCAATTTAATTATTTTAAGATAGCTCTTTGATTAACTGTACATACTATTAACGTTACTACTCGTACATTATTCAACATATATTGTAATTAAACATCACTCATAAACCATTTCGACTCGTAAACCTCGTAAATCTGAATAAAGCCTATGGTCCGCGACCTCTGAGACACCCTATATACACACACACACACACACACACACACACACACACACACACACACACAATATATATATATATATATATATATATATAAAATGATAAATAGAACTAAAGCTCTACTGGGTGATCTGACATTTTAAAAGGCTTGTATTTTCTTAGTAATTGAAATAAAAACATTACATTTTTAGTGTACCTTCTCTGCAGAAAATTAGCCCCCTGGTGCAAAACATACTCTATATGATGTCCTCTCAGTTCACGATGCTTACACGATACTTTCGACGGAAGAGTCCTGTCCAACAGATTTCCTATGGTTTATGATAAAGGCATATGGCCACCAACATCACTAGATCTAAACCCCCTGTGACTTTTATCTGTGGGGTTATTTAATTAAAAGGTAGAGTGTTTAAACAGAATCCACACACAATAGAAGAGTTGAAAACATCAAATGAACAAGAAATTTCTCAGATTTCAACAGATACTCTGTCTAGAGTACTGCAAAATTTTGTTGTTCTTGTTCAAAGAGTTAATGAGCTGAGAGAACATCACATAGGACAAGCCATACGATGTGGCTTGGGTTTTCTTCTAGTGACACTGTTTGACCTGTTACAGTACCATTAGAAAAGAATGGCCCAAGTTATCTGCAAATGCTGCGTAATGATTCCATTCCTGCGGCACGACATCTGTATGGGAACCATGAGGTTTACTTTCAGCTGGCGCACCGCCACATTATCATAGAGATAGATGTTCAAGCTTTACTTGATGCAGAGTTTCCTGGGTTGTGTATAGGACGTCGTGGAACCACTACTGAATATCCCCCAAGATCACCTGATCTTACACCTCGCGAATTCTATCTGTGGGGGTACCTGAAGGACAAAGTGTATGGTACTAACCCTCAAAGCGTGAAACACTTACAAGAAGCGATTATTGGAGAAGTAAACAAAATCTCAACGAATATGAATACTGTGTACGATATACCGATCTGTTTACCGACATTTTGCAGCATGTTTGCGTGTAAATGATGGACATTTTGAGCATTTAACGTAAAATGACTATTAAATGTTGCTTGTGTATGCTTAGTTATGGACATAGTAAAGTTTTTGTTATTAAATGTAGTTAGTATCGAAAATAAATAATTTAAAATAGTCTACATTATTTTGAATCATCCTCTCTCTCTCTCTCTCTCTCTCTCTCTCTCTATATATATATATATATATATATATATCATCAGAAGGCAAAGTTGATATTGTAAATAGCAACACTTACAGAAAAGGGGCACTCTGAGGAATTAAACTCTGTTCCTACATCAGAAGTTTATTTTATTCAGACTCTAAAACGGACCAAAGTCAATTCAATAATATCTTCGGTGGATTATGTTCTTCGATGTTTTTACAATTTGCCCTCTCTCTCTCTCTCTCTCTCTCTCTCTCTCTCTCTCTCTCTCTCTCTCCAACATTTCTTGCAATTCCCTCTTCCCGGGCAATCAGCATCTTTTTATCAAAAGATAACAATGAGTGTGCAAAAATGACCTTACAATCTGACGTTACGGTAATGAACCTTTTGTACAGCGTGGTAAACAATGATTGCCCCTCCCTGCACAGATGAAACTAATAGAGGTACAAAAAAACTGATTGTTGCATCTTTTAGACAATTTAATTCTACGTCTAAACAAAACCACTTAATAGTTGGTGTTGCCTCCTTGTGCCTGGCGGACGGCTTCAAGTCGGCAAGGGTAGGAGGTGAGGAGAGACTCGAAAAGGTCAGTGTCGTACACAAGATTTCGGAGGATTGTTTCGATGTGCTGCTCCATGGTCCGGCGGCAGAATCTTTCAGGATCCATCCTGAAAGAACGAGTAGAATCCCTGATGCTTGCTGAACCACCAGCCACCCGATTCTGCCGCCGGACCATGGAGCAGCACATCGAAACAATCCTCCGAAATCTTGTGTACGACACTGACCTTTTCGAGTCTCTCCTTACCTCCTACCCTTGCCAACCTGAAGCCGTCCGCCAAGCACAAGGAGGCAACACCAACTATTGAGTGGTTTTGTTTAGACGTAGAATTAAATTGTCTAAAAGATGCAACAATCAGTTTTTTTGTACCTCTACTAGTTTCATCTGTGCAGGGGGGGGGGCAATCATTGTTTGCCACCCCTTACTAATTCACCGTCTAATTACATCCCTCTAAAGAGTCTAAACGAAGGCTGACTATATATATATATTGTATTACTGTTATAAATAAAGCACAAACTGTGCCTGTGGTAGTTAGATGCGTTTAGTATTGAGGTTGTATGTTATCTATCTATTTTTCATTTATCTATTTATCCATCTATCTATCTATTTAACTATCTACAGTATCTCTCTCTCTCTCTCTCTCTCTCTCTCTCTCTCTCTCTCTCTCTCTCTCTCTCTCTCTCTATATATATATATATATATATATATATATATATATATGAAAATGAAAATGAAAAGGTTTATTGGCAGACCATAGTCCACATAACATATATTAAGAATACAATGACAGTTCACATGCTAAGTATACAAATATATACAATTAATGAGAAATAATAAAGTAATGTCGAGGTTAAGTGGAGCTACCAACAAACGTTTTCGTACCATGAATTCCATAGTTTAGAAGACAAACGGCACGACTCATGGATAGCTTGGATAATCGGGTTGATTGATATTTTAATTTTTTGCATTAGGCTGTATTGAGCACGTCTAGTTACCTCCGGGAAGCTCGGAACATTGCGGTTAGCAAACATTTGCTGTCTGTATATATTACTGCAGAAAGTATGAAAGAGAGCGTCTTTAGCTTCACTTGTACAGAACCGGAAGTTCCTTATAGTCATATTCGCTTTAGCACAAAGGCTTCGAGATTGTTTGCTTATATCTGAGTCATCACTGAAGGAGCTGGTGATAGTTTGACCCAAATACTTAAACTCTTGCACTCCCTCAATTACCTCACTTTTCATTTTAAACCACTTCAGTTGGGTGGTTACAGTTTTTAGGCTGGAATTGCATAACCTTAGTTTTTGTAACATTAAAAAGAATATCATATTTCTGCGAATACACTTCGCAGACTTTTAGTAGCCGATCCAGACCTTCAACAGAGGGACTTATTAACACCATATTATCGGCATAAACTAAGTTATTTATCTTTGTGTTATCTATACAACATCCCACTGTTCCCTTATTAAGTGAAGTAATTAATCCGTCAATATACACATTAAACAGCATAGGAGAGAAATAAAATATTGTGGTTTACTCTATCATATGCCCCTTCCAGTTTTTTAAATAAAATATTGTGGTTTACTCTATCATATGCCTTACTTATATCTAGGAAACAGCTATAAATAGTTGAATTACTGTCAGTGTATTTAGATATAATTTCCTTAAGTACATAGATATACACGTCAGTTGAGTGGAACCTTTTAAAACCAAACTGATTAGATGTCCATAAGTAATCATTTAATCGGAGTAACAAGAGTTTGTCTACTAGTTTCGAGAAGCAGGGGGCGACAGCGATAGGCTTGTAATTATTGCTGGATAGAATGTCTCCATACTTATTTTTGACCAGGGGCAAGATATATACCCTCATGAACTCTGCAGGGATATAGCTATGAGCAAGCATGGCTGATAAGAGCAATGATATATGCAGACATATCGCGTCATTGGCATATTTTAAGTGCACATTCGATAGGTCATCAATCAGTCTTCAACTCTTTAACTCTTAACCAGTCTTTAACTCTTTAATTAACCTCTTTACTTCAGGAACTGATATCAAAGTGTTTTCCCTTGTCCCTCCCACAGGTGTTTCGCTGCAGTCTATCATAAGATTATCCCTACTCACACTATTAAGAATGTTTGAGTAGTGGTTTTCCCAAAGCTTTGCAACTTCATCTTCCCCCCGACACCCCATCGATTGTCGGAGGGAAGGCATTTTTGACACCCGTTTGATTCTTAACAAATTTTCAAAATTTGTTATTATCGTTATTTAAGTGAACTTTGCATGCTTTTGATGCTCGAATAGAATCTTCTTCCTGTTTACATCGCCTTATCGCTGCCTTATACTGACCCCTACTTTTACATATATTCATGTATACTGGTTCTAATCTGGGTCTACCATGAAAGTACCAAAAATCGTGGGCGTCTTTCAATTCCCTCTTCAGGGGGAGGGGGCAATAAAATCATTCCATCCAGGAATAATCTTAGTATGATAGTTGTACGATTTAATCAGGGGTCTTCCTGCTTCTCTTAACATGGATACTATCTTATCATAATACCGATCCATGAGTTTACAGTGAGAATCATTTGAGCAAGGATTACTACAGGCAAGATGCAAAATTTCTAAATTATTAAAAAGGTGACCTGTTCTGTCTTTGTATTCTATTCTCTGTTGCATATTAACATTAGACGAATCGACGCGATTATTCTTACCGATTGAGTTCTTCTTATGTCGTGTTGCACAACATACGTTGGTAAAATTAATTAATAGTTCTTACGGTCGATGATCAGAAAGAAGGAAATCATGCAGAATATGAACTCTAACAATTCGATCCTTTAGATTATTACTAGGTAGACAATGATCAATCCACCTGGTGGTATCACTCATATCACTAACGTATGTGAAATTACCACTGGTTACGCCAAATACATTTACATCACTTATACTTAATTTGGCCGACTCGCACATGTTACCCAATTCTACATAGAATTACGAGTTCACATGCGTATTAAAGTCTCCCATTATTATACAGGGTGTCCCATAAGTCTGGCATCATAGTAAAAATAATAAAAAAAGGCAAAAAAAAAGCTTTTATTTACAGAACGTGCTCAATATGTCCACCATTGTTTTCAACACACAAATTCAGACGTGATACCCAGTCAGCAAGCACACGGTGAATGATGTCAGGAGTAATGGTGTTACATGCCCCAATAATGCGCTGCCAAAAATGTTCAACACTCCTAATTTTCTCTGCGTATACCAGCACTTTCAAGTGGCCCCAGAGATAAAAATCTAGTGGCGTAAGATCCGGGCTTCTAGCTGGCCATTCCACAGGCCCTCGAAGTCCTATCCAATGACCAGGGAATTGTTGGTACAGGTATTCCCTTACTTGGGTGCTGTAATGTGCAGGAGCGCCGTCTTGCTGGAACCATGTTGGGAAATTTCCTTCTTCGTTCAAGACACTGGGAAATGCTTCTTCCTTGAGCATACGTAGGTAGGTGCTTCTAGTGACATGTTCATCGAAAAAGAGGGGGCCTATGATGCGATCCTTCCAAATGCCACACCATACCATCACCCGAGATGCACCTTGTTCCTTTGAAGAGGTATACCAGTGAGGGTTGTTTTGAGACCAGTAGCGGGTGTTCTGTCGATTTACCTCACCATTTCCATAAAAAACAGCCTCGTCACTGAACAGAATGGTGGACGGGAAATTGGCATCCCGAGCATAAGAAAAATATGAATTATGGTTTGTAGAAATAGAAAAATATGAATTTCTCCTATGATGCCGGACTTATGGGACACCCTGTACAGTAAGAATATTTGGGGGTTATCTGATAGTGACTTTATTTTGTACAGCAAATCAAAGTATTCATCTAGATTACTGCCGTTGTTGTATGATAAATAGCAGTTTACAATTAATATGCAATCATTGTTCACTTGTAATTCAATGCTTAACAACCTTACATTATCACTTGTTAAAAATTTTATGTTTTGACAAATTTTTCCTTATTAAGAAAGCAACACCACCAAAAGGCCTCCCATATACTAACTTATTTGACAAGTCTACTGCTGATGACGCATGGTACATAAAGTCATCATGGATGGTAGAGAGGAATTTTAGCTCTTGCTTCGGTAGCCAGTGCTCTTGCAGGAGTATCAACTCTGCACTGTCACAGATTTTATGAACATCTACAATTGAATTCCTTACTGACCTTACGTTATGTGAGACTATTTTCAACAATATATATATATATATAGATATATATATATATATATATATATATATGTGTGTGTTGTGGTGTGTGTGTGTGTGTGTGTGTGTGTGTGTGTGGGTGTGGGTGTCTGTCGTTTTCAGGCAAGAAGCTACCAGAACAAGTGAAAGGAAATGGAACTTCCTCGGAGAAACACGCGGCACTGAACGATAAAGATTTGGAATGCGCAGAGGATACGTGAAACTGAAAATATAAATATGGTCCTCGCAAATATTCAAGGGCTAAAACCGAACCATTCGCTAAACAAAGTTTCATACCTAAAAGGATTTAGGGATGAAACAAGGGTTGACATCATTTGCCTCACAGAAAAACATCTTAAAGACTGCCAAGGAGACTGTGGAAACTGCAGATACTGAATAAATGAAAAAGAATTCCAAATCGACGGTTATAAATACTATGAACTGCAGAACAGAATGACGAAAAGGTGGCTGCGCTATATACATACGTAAGAATCATATAGCAGAAACAATAATAAGTAAATCAAACAGTTATGTTGAACTTTCAGCAGTAAAAGTTAAAAACTAAACGTCATACTAATAGTCATATATAGACCTTCAAACACTCCATAAAAAATTCTCTGATGCCATTGCTGATATTAGGAACCTAATAAAGCACTTACACTTCCCATTACCCAATATAATACTCTGCGGAGATTTTAATTTCCTATTTATAAAATAGAAAAAGGGTGGGAAGAAATATACGAGTATATATATACACACCAGGACAAGGGGGCACAAGAGAAGAATCAAGCAAATATGATGATAGCTCTAACAAATTAATTTATTTAACAGCTAACAGCAGAAACATTAACTACCTGGATCTGGTATTCACGAACATCAACTTAATTGATGATATGAAAACAACCAAACTGTTATCTTAGACCTCAATATAATCGAGATATCAACTAATATGGCGACACCCTTAAAAGAAAATCATACCGAAGAAAGAAGCAAATTTGAAATTTTTAACCTAGGTTCCAAGACTATAAATTGGGGAAAAAATCAGATCCCATATAGCCCAAATAAAGTGGGAAACAGTCTTAGAGAATAAAATAACTGAAGAAATGCAAACAACCTTGGGGAAAAAAGACACTGGAAATTTTAGAATTTGGAAAAATGTTTTGAAAACAGTCAAAAGGAAAAATGAATTATTTCGCGAGGCCAAAGCGAACGATATTCCACAAAAAAAAAAGCGAGTACCTGCAAAGTGTACAGACAACATTATTAGAGAAGTGATACAAAAAAAATTGGAGAGTATCGACAGGAAAATACAAGCCCTAATTAAGGGTCATTCAGAGAGGGAAGAGGAAGATGCGGTAGCTATGCTTAAGGAGAACGAGACGGCGCGCCACTATCAGGCCCTGAAAGGAAGAAAATAATGATCTAACCTACGATTTAAAAGACCTACCTGAAATATTGAGAGCTCAGTATGAATCAGTTTTTAGTCCCCCAAAAGAACGACAAAGTGGTATCTGACAGAAATACCTTCTTTGAAGAGAAATTATAAGGAGAGCGTATAACTGATTTTGATTTTATCTCAGAAAATATAGCGGACAAATGAAATCACATTCACCTACAGGTCCAAACAAGGAACGCTTGGTTGATTCAAAATTTTAAGAATTAAATAGCTACATCCCTATGGGACATGGAGAAGAACCCTGAACACAACGGAAATACCGAGCGATCTGAAAAGGGCGAACATTGTCCCTATATACATATAAAGGAGAAGATAGGTCTCAAGCAAAATACCAGTGTCACTGACGTCCCATTTCACTAAAATATTTGAAAGAATATTCAGAGAGAAAATCCATGACCTTTTGGAGACACAGGACAGATTCAGTGAGAACCAGCACGAACTCCATTCAGGAAGGTCGTGCCGATCACAACTAATAGAGCATTATAACAATGTGATAGACGCACTTGAAAGTAATGAAAACTACGATGTAATATAAACGGATTTTGCTGAAGCATTCAACAACTGTGATCATGGTATGATAACACATAAAATGAAACATGGGAATACAACCACGGACCAAAAAATTAGAATACTGTCTCAAATACGCTAATGACCTTGGTAATACCTTTAAGTTATACACATTTATGAGGAGTATTGAGTATCTGTGACATCATTATGATAAAAAGACACTTCTGTGTGCCAGTTTTGAAAAAAAAAATTGAAATATAGTGTATTAATTAGTAAAATGTTAATGCATAGCGACATAACAAAATACTAGAATATCTTGTCAGGTGTTACAAGAATTACAATAAATTAATTATGTTTACTGAGTACCTCGAATATATTAAACCTTTATCAAAAACTTTTTAACTCTGCGTCTTAGTATTTAGTTGGTTCACCTTTAGCTCTGATTACGGCCTACAATCGATGTGGCATCGAGTCGACAAGCATCTTAAATTCTTCTGTAGTCATCGATTGCTAGGCTGTCATCAAACACCTCTTCAGTTCACTAAGTGTTCCTGGTTTACGCTTTTGGATCTTCTGTTTAGCAATATTCCAAAGATTTTTTATAGGATTAAGATTGGGAGAATTAGCTGGCCATGATAGTACTTCAGTTTCATGACCATAAAACCACGCAGATGTTGCATGAACTGGAGCCAGGTCATGTTGAAAAATGAATGGTTCATCTACATACAGCTGTTCTGCAGACACCAACATTAAGGATTTTAAAATTTCTTGATAAACGTGACGATTGATAGTTCTATTTAGAAATGCAAATGACCCCACACCATTTGCATTCATGTAACCCCACACTAACACATTCGCTGCCTTTATGAAATGAGATTTCGGTCACGAAAACCGGAAATTAAGCCGATGTGAAATGCAAAGCAAAAGAAAAAACGACTATCCTGGTGAAAAAAACGTTGCATGGTCTGCAAACGAGTGGCAGAAAGTGCTTTTTCCAGACGAACCAAATTTTGTGTCATTTGGTGACAGGGGTCCGCGAATTTGGAGAAGAAAGTCTGAAATGTATCATAAAAGCTGTCTGAAGCGATCGTCAAATTTACGAGGAGTGTAAATTTGCATGAATGTACAGTAAATGGTGTGGGGTTACTTGCATGAGTGGAAAGTAAACATTTGTTAGAGAAACAGCGATATGTAATGTCATACCTTGTTTTAAGGATGACATTTCAAGTTCATTTCTATACTTGTATCTGTACTTATATTTCTTCAAAAAGAAATTTGTATGTGTATACATATACATAAATCAGTTTAAAATAAAGCAATTAAAATATCAGTAAAACACCAGGTTTTGTTCATTAGATCATTCTCATCATACACAAACAGCAATATTACATCAGTTTTGATGGAATTAGTGTTTCATTTCATTTACCAGTGAAACAGTTCCAAAACCCTGAATGAAAAAATTCTAAAAATTTTGAATTTATTATTATTGATTTTTACATAATTTTGCGCTCAAAATTTTCTTCATTTTTTTTTCAAATGACGAATAGTTTTCAACAGACACTCAAAATAAACGTCCTTTATCTCTGATTCGGTGAAAGCGCGAAGAAAACTTGCATTTAAAAAACAAAGTTTATGGTATTGAAAACTGGGAAAAATAGTTTAGAGGTTTAAAGTTAGGCCTATTCAGAGAAGTTTTTCTTTAACAGATATATTTTATATACAGTAAAATGAAAACTGTATTCTATGTTATAACGCGCCAGTTTTAAAAGAAAATTTTAATTTTAGGAAATTTTCGATCTCTAACTTAACTTCCGTATTTGTCTGTCCAAACAAAAATAAAGATTACCTCATCGGTATTTTAGAGCCTAATCGTCCACTCACTGGTGTGCTTGGGCATATCTTTTTTGACCCCGAATAGCACTTTGCGGACGGCTCTTCTGAGGGCCATAACTTTTTTCAGAAGAGACTACACCACACGCACTTTACACCAAAAGATAGAGAACATCATCGCCAATAATTTGATGTGAACATGAACAAATTCGTTCACTACAAAAAAGTTTAGAACAAAATTTATTTGTCCAAAAAGTTGTTCAACTGAATAAGCTGTCCGTACGCGTGGCGCTGGGTGGAGATTATTCGTCGAGAGTTCTAAGCTCCGCCCAGCATTACGCCTTTTGTCGGCAGCACGCAAAAACAAAATTTCGGCTATTATACAATTTGTGTTCCTTGTGGTGAAAAATAATTAATAAATAATTTTGTGCATCTCATCAGACCTCGCTTGGGCGAAACATAGTGGGAGAGATGATGGGAGTAAAGAATACAAAAAAAAACAGAAATTATAAAAAATTATATTCTAAAAATAGTGGAAATTAGAAGAAGACTCTGTTGACAGTAAAGGTTTAAATACATAATAGGCGATACAGTGTAGAGGCTCTGCACCGGAAACGTCACACGTGTGCTGATCCGCAGGATCAAGTGAGCAATTTCTGGAACCTGGAACCATGGAATCTTGTACAAAATTTTATACTCATTTGTGAAATCGAGGAAAAACGAGTCAGTCCATAAATTTACAAAAATATCACAACCATAAAAATTTTGAGCTTCACATCCAAAGCCAGTGAGACCAAATTTGTGAAGCTGCATTCAAAATGTAAGTGGTTGTTGAGCTTAAAGTAAATATTAAGTTCTTACTGGCTGAAAAAATACTGTTCAAAAGGTAGGATAAGCGCTAATTTTTTTAAAAATTTGTGTTTAAAACAAAAGATGTTTGACTTATTTCGGGTTTTGACTGCAACAGGTTACATCGGTTTAAATCTCACCGAAGTAAGCTAAATAAGGTAAGGTAAGGTATCTTGTTCCTGATTAACATAAAACTGAAATGCATGTAATTACACTCGGTTAATGAAAATAAGCGGAAAGAGTATTTCATTGATTTTTCCTTCAGTAGATGGCGCAGCCCACTTCGATTAAATTGTTTTCAAGGAATCAGATCCCCCAGAATATTTTATTTAGCATCGAAGTTTGATAAAAATACTCTCATCAACTGAGGGCACTTGTTCGATGAAGGAATTTCCCACGTATTGATAAAAATTCTAATCTAAGTTTACATGTTGAAAGCTGCCGCTAAATATCGTATTTCCCGGCGTATAACGCGCACTTTTTTTTCCCCCAAAATACTCCAAAAATCACCCTGCGTTAAAATTAACTCGTTAAAATTGTACATGTGAAGTGAGGTAGGAGGTATATTGTTTCCTTAATTTTTATTTTCCTAAATTTTCTCTTCAAAATTAGGGTGCGCGTTATACGCCGGGAAATACGATATGTTTTATTTCTTAGCTTTGAATTTTTAACGCCAAATATTTTTTTTGTTATACTTGTCCTGTTCTTTTTAAGATTTATTATGCACACAAAAAGATTTGCCGTTTGTCAAGAAGCATTTTTCAGACTAGTAGACTTAAATAGTTGTTTGACATAATGATCCCTTTTAAGCGTATTGTGGCATTGTTATCGTGCATGTATTAATTGCATAAAGCCTTTATGCATTTAATACCTGCACGATAAAAGGAATTAAATGCATATTTTATTCGTAGTCTGTGGTCGACTGCTACAAAATATTAAGGTCTCATTCAAATATTAACCCTTTCATTCACTGGTTACTTAAATAAGGAGTTAAATATTCCACCGTGGTGTATCGTATTTATAACAGCTTGACCCATCAATCACACCTGATTCACATATGAAAAATATATTTTAAGCAAAATATTTTTATAAGCCATCACTTAATATGCATCAGTACTAAACATATTTTTATTGCCACCCAATTTTATTTGTGAGTAAAAAGGGTTAGTAACAAACAGCCAACGTAACGTTCATCTAGAACAGTGGTCGGGGAACAGGGGTAAATTACCCAAATGGGGTAAATTTAAAACTTTTGGGGGTAATGCGTGCGGTATGAGAGACACTTTGTGCTGATATTTTTTTCGTATATTTTTATTTTATTTTGTTACATAAATGTGGCGTTATTCTAAATTTTAGAATATTACGAATTTACGTCCTGATTACGTCCTCAAATATATTTTGGGGTAATACCCAAAAAAGTTCGCCGACCACTGATCTAGAATAATATTAGATGTTTTAGTTTCAAAACAAATGGTTTTTTTTTATTATTTTCTTGGGAATATACAATTTTTAAACGCGGATAGAAATTGTTTCCCTAAAAAATGTTGTTTAATAAAAGTGGAATGCAGAACAAAAACTGTAGATACCCTATATGTTGAACTTTGTTCCTTAACTCCAAGAAGCCTTGTCGGAAAAGAACCGTGCGCGTTGCTACAGTTCTTCTTGTCATCAATTCGAATCTGATGGGTGATAAAAACCTGCAAGTTTATGTAGTGTAAAAAATAAATATCAGGGAACGGGACTAGATCCAAAATAAGCTAAATTTATGTTAAATTTCAATTTCAAATGGACAAAAACAGTTGTCGAAAGAAAGATGAACTAGCGTTACAGATTGATGAGATTCCGCCAATATGTGGAAAAATCGGATAGGAAGTTGTGCTTCAAAAAAGCGGCTGTGGCTGACAGAAGGATTTTCTGTGAAGTGATAAAAATACGGTTCAGTGGAAAGAACAGCCCTATTTTTGTAGTTTTTTATTATCATTTCCAAAGGCGAATACTTGTAATTGTTTGCTTACTCATGGTCAAACTAACCTGAAATTCCGAATATTCAAATGCTTCGGAATATGATCAAGGTTTAGAAAATCCAGTCGTAGCCAAATGTTTTGAATTCCTCATAAATCTGTGCAGTATGGTATGCTACCAATCTTGCATTCAGTATTTTCTGAAGTTAGAAATGACACTTATGAAATGGATCTTGCCTCATAAGCAGAAACATATACTAAAATACTCGCAAATACAATTATATTTATTACGGGAATAGCTTCTATATTCATAGTGATAAAACCAAGAGTCAAAGGCTGGAGGCTGATTTGAGAAAGAGAAATTAGGCAATATTCTGCATTTCTTCCACAGTTTTTAATTAATGGTATAAAATATAAAGTTTACACATTTCATTCTATATAAAATTAAATTCTTTTAATAATATTATTTATTATTTTTTTAAATTATTATTTTCATATATATCTTTTTAAATATGGAATTCTGAATCAAATACGTTTTGAAATTTAGTGCAGTTTAAACAAATTACAGTTTGCATTAATAATAATTTTTATTGATATTGCAAAGATTTTAACATTACTTTTGCTGGTTTAACCCGAGGAATGTTTATAACTTTATCTCGTGTTAACTACTCAATGAATTTCTAATTTACATACGTTAAAAACGGGAAAGGGAAAACAATGGAAATTTTCTCAGAGAAACGAGGCAGGTGGATTACTTATAAAAGGCTGGTCAAAGGCTGATGTGAATATAATCGTATGTACTTCGCTACCAATTTCATGTTGAGGGCTTCATGAATCCCTCATATCCTCCTGTGGCGTAAAACATGTCACCAATAGTTCAGTACAAACACACACACACACACACACACACACACACACCTTTTGTTTCCGTAGAGAAGCAACATGATTCTATTGATCTCCCTAGTTTTGCTGATTCCGTTGACCTAACTGGTTCTAATACATTTTTTAAACAGTATAGAATCTAATGAATTCGATGGTTTTGACTTCATTGCGGAAATTACGATTTTTCCAAAGGATAGCCTCACAGGTAACTTCCACCCTACTCAGTCTTATAGTTTTACTTTCAGGTAGCCTCCTGACGTCATATATCTCAGTCAACAGGATACAAGATCAAAAAGAGGATTTATGATAATGGAGGGTACAAGCCAAAAAACGAGATCCGGCAGGCCACGGATAACGACTCAACGCACTCAGCGAGAAAAACACTTCTAAATGAACAGTAGAAGAAGCGTCTCCTTTATGCAAAGGAATATTCAGAGAGAAAATTTTGTTATTTAAAACAACAAACAAAACACATTTAGTTGACTACTTTTTGTTTGACTCAAGTAAAAATAAAATACATACATACATACATACATATATATATATATATATATATATATATATATATATATATATATATATATATATATATATATATATGTATATGATACACATATACATACATTATCAGAAGTCTCATTTCTCAAGGATTTGAGATAAGAAGACAGAAAACCCGGATGTAAAGTACAGAAGTTAGTGAAAAAAGAAAAGACAGAAAGTAAAGCGTACACATCCATTCACACAGGCGTCCTGGTGAACCAGCGCTCCACCCACCACTTGGCTAAGTTCCACACTTGCGGCGCCGCTTCATGCGCCTTGCGTTGTGGCGCTTCCAGACCTTGTCAAAAACAAAGGTGACAGAGTCCTAAACTTGCATACTTCTAACAAACTTTCATTCCTGCCGACTTGCATCCACTTACTGTGCATCACCCAGACCAAGTCCAAGCTTACTCATAAAATTATTCGCCATGTTCATCCATATTCTCCTCAGCCTTCCTCTCCTTCTGCTTTCACAAACATTCTTATACACTCTTTTCACAACTGTCACCTTCCATTCTTGCAACATGCCCAAGCCACCTTAACACATTTTCCTCAATTTTCGTTTCCACTGACTTCTGAACACCACATTTTTTCAGAAACACATTATCTCTTACTCTGTCAATCAAACGCACGCTACACATACTTCTCAGGTTATCCATCTGAACCGCCCTTACTGTTGACCTCTCCTTTTCATGTCATGTCAATGTTTCACAACCATACAAAAATGTCGATACTAACACACCTTCATGTAAACATCTCACAGCATCTCGATCCAGTCTCGGCTTTCTCACAACCGCTTTCAGTACATTTGCCACCTTCCCTCCTTGATTCATTTGCTTAAAACATAATAATTGCTTTATTTAGAGTTACCATATGTATTTTATCTTCACTTTATGATATAAAAAACTTATATCTTTAAAACAACAAACCACGTTTAACTGTCCACTTTTTGTCTGGATCAAATACTGTAAAGAAATTATTAAAATATAATGGTTTTTATTAATTGCTATATGCATCTTTTTTTGCTTAATTTTGTTACTGTAGAATTTTATTGTGAATTTTACTGTGAATGCTATATAAACACTAATGAATTAAATTTCCGAACGATAACCCATGCATCTACAACATATATATATATATATATATATATATATATATATATATATATATATATATATATATATATATATATATGCTTCCTCCCGTCCATAAAGTTAATATTAATTGTTTATTTTTAAAAAACTGCATTTTTTTTTAATTTTCTTCAAACAATGAAGATTTTAAATGCAAATATAACATTTTTCACTTAAAAAAATTATTTCCTACATGTTATGTAGAACGAAACTATAAATACTAAATTTGTTAACCACGTTCGTAACTTGGGATGACGCAAAAATTAAAACAGGGAAGAATTTCAAGAAAATTAGCATAATTTGTGTTTAATTTAAACAAATTGTTTTCTAACGTTTTGCGACACGCAAAAATGTTTATGTTATTTTATTATTTTTGTTATCATTAATTTTTTTTCAGTTTTCTTTTGTGTGATAATCTTATTACAATTTGATCGACGGAAAAGGAATATATGTAGTGGTTTTACGATGAAGTTAGGACTGAGAAGGTGGTTTTATTCTTAAACCACTTTGCCTGAAAGGGTTAAAACAAATATACGCAGAATTTGCTGGATCAACCAAATATCCGTTTATTGCAGCAAATTACCAACAACAAAATTACTTTTGTAAAACGGAACAAAAATTAAGGTGTTTAGAAATAAAAAACTTTGTTGAAACATTTATTCTGAGTTACCTAATCATTTTTTTGTGTGCTGATTGGATTGCTGAAGAGTGGGTCAATGTTTTGTTCGCCTACTAAAACCGGATTATACTATTTCGGCAGGACCATCTGTAGGTCAGGCATTTACCCACTCACCCACATTGCTCCAAATATTGTACTGCCGTCAGGAAGCACCCTTCAAAGGTCAAGGCTTTGGCGGACATGCCACAGAGGAACTCTGACTTTGCCGAAAACACTTACGACCGTGAATTACAGTTTCTACTTAAAGATCCTCGAACAACATGCTCTGAGAACACTGCAGAAGGGAGGATGTTTCTGGTTCTTGCCCTACAGCTAAAACTGTGGCAGAATATTTTATGGAAAACCACATTTCAACTTAAGAATGGTTTTGTAACCCTCATGACCTCAAGTCGATTGCGATCAAGATATAATAATAATAATAATAATAATAATACATGTTAAGGATTAACTTAAAGTTTAGTACCATTTTAGAACAACGGGTTTTTCTGGAAGAAAGCCAAAATCATAACCAAGACATCTTAAATGAAGCTTTTAATTGCATTTTGCTTTTGGTCAGCTAATAAAATGTATACGCTTTTAATCATTTTGTACTTGAAAAGTGTTACTTCTGTAGAAATTCCTGAAGGTGAAAATCTCTGAAAATAAGGAAAGACCCCACGAAGATATTTGTTCGACTATAAGAACAGTTTGGCAATCCGCAATGACCTTGGGGAGAGAGAGAGAGAGGGAGAGAGAGAGAGAGAGAGAGAGAGAGAGAGAGAGAGAGAGAGAGTTACAAGAAGTTACAAGGACAGGAAGTACCTCAAAAGGCCTTGCAACCCATACCGAGGAGGTACCAATGGCAACGGGTACCAGGGAAAATTTCCTACACATTGTCACAGCTAGCTTCTCAAACAACCAACCCAGAAGACAGTAACACACATCCTCAAACAGTGTGCCAGATTTGGTCTAACCTTTACTGGAACTGATCCACAGAAGAACTGTTCACAACTTCTGAAGGTAGCCTGCTCCATGTGTCACAGATCTTACAGGTAAAGTAATTCCCACACACACTGGTGCTAAACCGTTTCAAATCCAACTTCTAATCATTGTTGCGAGTTGAGTTATCATTTAAACTAAACATGCTTCTAAAATCGACATCGTCGAACACGTGTAAGAGCTTGAAAACTTCGATGAGTTGACCGCGCAGCCTCCGAGTTTCCAGCGAAAGCAAATTCAGGGTGTATAAGCGTCGATTGTAGCCCATATGCCTAACAGAAGGGAATAACTTTGTGGCCCTCGCCTGGACTCGCTCCAGCCTGTCAATATCTTTCCTGAGGGTGGGTGACCAGAACTGCACAGCGTACTTCAGGTGCGTCCAAACTAGGGAATTGTACACAGAGAGAGCACAATCTCCTTGTTCCGAAATCGAAATTGCCCCCTGATATAGCCCAACAGCTTCTGGGCTTTCTTTTCCACCTCTACGTACTGTTTGGTAAACTTAAGTCGCTGCTCATTAGGGGACTGCATCAATTTAGCGAATACACATTGAGCGAGTGCACTTTGAGCGAAGGAAATTGAGCAAGTACAAATTGAACGACTTGGCGCATTGAGCGATTAAACTAACTGAGCGAGTACAAATTGAGCGAGTGCAAACTGAGGTCAAACTGACACAAAAATAATGAACATTCACCTTGTAAAAAATATTTATTTAAAACATATATTTAATTAAAATGTACGAGTATATTTATTCAAAACAGATTTAAAAATATAATAAGTTAAGCAGTGAATTATATATGTAATTCCAAATTGTAGGAACCATTACGCAGAAAGTCGAGAATATTTTCATCATTATCACCTTCGATCAGACGTTGCAAGTGAACGTTTACTTGTTCATATTTCTTATAGGGTTAATTCCTATCGAACCGTCGGAAACTCAAATCGGAAACTCAGTCCGAGTGGGACGTCATCTAGGCCTAGGTTAGGTTAGGGGTACTACTTACCTTTCCGGGTCCCGAATTCATTATGGGGTACCCAGGCCCGGTTAGGTTAATTGAATGCCCGGTTAGGTCAACTGTATGCCCTTCACAATTGGTTAGGTTAAGTCGTGAAGTTTGCATTCGCTCAATTTGTATTCGCTCAGTTAGCCTAATCGCTCAATGCGTCAAGTCGCTCAATTTGGACTCGCTCAATTTCTCTCACTCAAAGTGCACTCGCTCAATGCTTACTTGCTCAATGGTCGCACAATCGATACTTAGCACACCCAAGTCCTTTTCCAAATCAGTGGCCTCGATATTACTCCCCAACATGGAGTAGTTCGACTTAGGATTGGCGTAGCAAATGTGCATGACCTTGCATTTGCCCAAGTTAAACGGCATTTGCCACTTTTCGGCCCACTCTCCTATCATACGTAGGTCCGCACGCAGTTGCTCGATCGCTTCGGACATCCCAACATTGGCCCCAAGCTTGGTGTAATCATTGAATTTGGTGATCCTACTGACGATGCCAACGTCGATATCATTTATGTAAATGATAAACAACAGTGGGCCCCAAAACGGAATCCTAAGGAACCCCGCTAGTGATCGAGGCCGAATTACAACCCTCTGCCGCCTATTCTTCAGCCAGTTTTCAGTCCAGCTACCGACTTCCCCATCGATACCCAGCGCGCAGACTTTGGCCATTAGCCGGGAATGAGGTACCTTATCAAAGGCTTTTTGAAAGTCGAGATAAAGTATATCAATCGCCCTACTCTTATCGTACTCACTCCACATGACGTGGAAAAACTCGAGCAGGTTGGTGAGACTCGGCCTATGCCGCCTAAACCCATGTTGGGAGTCCCCAAGCAGCTTGTAGGAATCCAAATGGTCAACGACCCTATCCGCTATTATCCCCTCTAATAATTTACCTACGACCGAAGTGAGACTAATGGGACGATAGTCCCCTGGACTTTCGTGAGCCCCTTTCCCGTAAGACTCTGGGGAGGAACTGGTCCGGCCCAGGAGCCTTAAACGCGTTCAGTTTGTCTATTCTATCGGCAACGTTTGTTGCGGTACACCGAACACTACCCAGGTCAGCACCGTCGTGCCTGACGCCTGGCTCGGGGATGACGCGGGTATCCTCCCTGGTGAACACTCCCGCAAAGTACTCATTCAGCACATTAACGATGTCCGCGTCGGAGGTCCGCAGCGCGCCACTGGGGGTCCTTTAACGGGCCTATCATGCTTCTAATGGGCTTTCTAGTATTAACGTAACTGAAAAATTTCTTAGGATTCGCCTTGCAGAGGCTTGCCACCCGGAGTTCTTCGTTGAGTTTGGCTAGCGTAACCTTCGCCTTCATTTCCCTGCACAGGCGGACATACACCTCAGTTTTCTCATGGGAATGATTGGCCTTCGCCCTCCTCTACGCAGCCTCCCTATTTCAGATAGCCGAAGCGATATCACTCTGAACCACTTAGACTGCGTTGAAGCAGGGGTGACCGGTTTTAAGGGTATGGCAGCAGATTGCAGCACCATAAACTGGTCCCGGAATGCACTCCACAGTCCCTCAACATCGCCGCCGAACTCTTCCCCCATCTCACCTACGCTATCCGGGAGGCCAACAAAGTCTGCACGCTGTAGATCGAGCTTACTGCCTCTAGAGTTACTACTCTTCACCCGAGGGACGCAGACACAGAACCTAATCAGACCGTGATCACTCCCGCTCAACGATTAGTCAACGGTGAGGCCAGTGACGAGGTTGTCTTTGGTCGTGAATACTAAGTCTAGAACGCTTTCGCTTCGTGTAGGCCCATTAACCCACTGAATCAGGAAGTTCTCATCAGCAAAGTCAAGTAGCCTCCTCCCCTCGGCATCAGCAGTCCTGTCTTCCCAGTTTATGCCGCGACAGTTGAAGTCTCCTAAAATTACACACATCCTCTCCCCTAGCAGGCTGCGGAGTTCGGTGTACAGGGCTGTATCCTCCTCGAGGGGGAGATGCGGAAGTCTGTACACCAAGATTAACCTATAGTTCGCCCATCTCAGGTTCAGATCGACACCAAGCAGCTCCCGTTCCTATCGGAACTGGCAGTCAACCGGACTCAACGTGTCCCTGATTTATATTAGTAACTCTCCCCCCTCCCCACGGGTGCGGTCCTTGTGGAACATTCTATACCCTGGAGTCTCGAACTCCCCAACGCAGTCCCGACGAACAGTATGAATCCAGGACTTGGTGATAACAGCGATATCCTGGTATTCTGATAGTAAGAGCGACCGTAGCTCGCAAAACTTATTTCTAATCGACCTAGCTTTAAAAAGCACTGCACGGAGGGAGCCCTCCCTATTCTGACCGCACTCTAGCACGATCCGTTTCCCGAACAGCCAGGGCTGTCGGGAGTTGAAGAGCCCACCTACCCGTAAAAGCGTCGAAAGGGTCAACAAACCTCACGCCCAGTGGGACGCATAAATCTTGCACCTTCTCGTTGATACCAATGACCTTACTGAGCGCGTGGTCACTGGCATTCCTCCGCTATAGAATACCCATCAACATTCCCCTGTCTGTTTTAAGCTTTAGATCATCCGCAAGAGACATGATCTCGGTGATGATCCCTTCCTACCGCCTTTGAGGAACAGATCATTGCCACCAGCGTGGACAACGATCGCAGTCCTCCGGCTAGCCACGCGCAGCTTCTCTAACTCCTTCCTCAAGTGCGCCGTTCCCCGCACGGATAAGCACCTTACCTCCCTCCTGTTCCGATTTGCAGAAGCAATGTACTTCTGGCCCGTGATCTGTGAGTCCCCAATCAGAACGGTGTCTTTCTCCTTCACGCACAGGAGACTAAAGCGGTTGGAGGTCCTAACAGCGGCAACCGGGGACTTAGGCTTCAGCTTCGCAGTCTTCTTGCCCGAGACCTTTCGATCCTGTCAGTCCAGAGCTGGGCACTTGCGGGTTTTTTTGCGGTACTGCGGTACTGCGGTACTACCGCACTACCAAACCGGTACCGCATAACGCAGTACCGCAAAGGATCGCTGAAAGTACAGCCTGTACTTTCAGCGATCCTTTGCGGTACTGCGTTATGCGGTACCGGTTTGGTAGTGCGGTAGTACCGCAGTACCGCAGTACCGCAAAAAAAAACGCAAGTGCCCAGCTCTGCCTGTCACCACCCGTAGACCCAGTCGCACTTACAGCACCCGACCCGCCCCGACCGGCAGCTACATCCTTTGACCTCTTTGAGCCATCAATATGCCTCTCCCTACCCTTTTTCTTTATCGGCCCCTTCCCAAGCTTTTCTACCAGCCCCTTCTTTGCGCCATCCCCTCCCACCACATTGCGTCGCGGTTCCGCGCATTCCACGTGGGTCGCAAGTGATTCCTGACTCTGATTTTGCACTTCTCCAGGTGAAACCTGCGCGGCTTCCGGTTGCACCTCTACCCTTTCTCCGCGGTCTCGAACTCTGTCCAGTTTGCCACTGGACCTCCTTTCCAGGGCGGCTATCTTATTAATAAGCTCCGGGATGGAGGGCGCCGTCGCGGCAGCGACCGCCACGCCTCCAACAGCCGATCTGGACGACTGTAGCCGCCGGACCCTCTCCTCTAGCTTCTCATACAACTGCACGAGTTCGCAAAAGCGGCACATGCTAGAGTGGGTGATCTTCTCAAAGCAAGCTTCTTTGAAAGTCGTCACCCACTGGTTCACTCCGCACCTCGCGCACACAGCCTTCAGTTTCTGCGGTCCAGTCATTATAACTTATTTTTCTAACTCCGAATACACTGAATAAGATAAAGCGTTCTAACAACAAAGGAGTCGGTGAATTCTTCCCGCGCAAGCCGCATCCGCCTGTCTGCCAGTGCCGTTCATCCCTTCCAGAAGACCACCTCTCGCTACTGCCGCACCGACCGAGGGTTTCTCCAGGGCTGGACAGTCCAAAACGTGTCGTAGCTACCAAATGACAAACACTCGCGACGCAGGCGTCACGGGTTTCCCGCAAGGAGCGACAGAGAGATGCAGCTTTTTACTAAGTCTTACTAGCCACTCAAACGGCCAGACTCCTCTTAGAATCCAGTGTTCAAGGGATATTCCACCAGACTCAGCAGCTACGCCCGAGATTTTCCTCTGGCCTGGCAGCCAGCTGGGCAGTAAAGCTCTCACCTAAGAGCAGTACAGCCACGCACCAACAAATGGACACCAAAGAACGGTCGCAGGGGGCTGGTCAGGCCATTACGCGTTAGGAATGGGCTTAACGGGGCACTAGCCACACTCCATTAATCGCGCCACTACGCCTGGGACCCCTCCATCCCAGTCTCTCACGACCTACAAGCGTTAAATGGTATTATTTATAGAGGTTCCAATGCCTCTCTTCCCACGCATGAGGTAGCAGTAGGGTCCTTATAGTAAAAGTAGAGAGGACTTAATACTAAAAGAAAAGTACTTTTTTTTTGTACAGTCAGAGGAAAGCATCCTTAACCTAAGCTAAAAGGACAGATTAGGGATGGGATAGGGTCCTAGTAACCCATGGGACAGGATTGTGCAACAGACTTCACCCGCTCTCCGAAAAACTTGATTGGTCAGCGGCTGCTATTCGTCAATGCTATTGCCCCTTATTCACAGCAGACCTGTTGGTAGCAGGTTCCCATTATCTGAAGTATGGACGCGCTCCGTAGCAGCCCAGTGACTGCAGAGAGGCAGCCCAGTAACTGCAGAGAGAGAGAGAGAGAGAGAGAGAGAGAGAGAGAGAGAGAGAGAGAGAGAGCACGGGCCACTCTATATAAAGTTAAGATCAAAAGAGAGCAATTACGACTTCGTGGTCAGATTCAAAGGTGAAAAAAAAATTAATAAAACCTCTGTGTATCTCATAATGGTCGCTCCATAAACTCTGCACTTAATTAAACGTAGAATTTTATTTAAAGAAGTGACTAGGTAACCCAACTTTTGAAGCAACATTTTAATATTTTTTAATTCCTTATCAACAACTGTGGTTTGTAAAATCTAAATACCCACAGGAAGAATACCAAAATAATATCTCTTTTTGTTTGTCAGGGTTGCGGCGAGAACCAGTGTTTCGTGAAAACTTTTAATGAGATTATTTTGGTGAAACTTCATGACTAAGGGACCTTAAAAGTCAAGTTGTCTTAAAGTTTCATACTGAATTGAATTGAAAAGACAATTACTCAACATGCCAAAAATATTTGCAGGATTAATACTGTTAAAGTACATCCACAGTAGAGACACACGTTGGAGACAGTTGTGTCCTTACAACTATAAAGGATGTGTCAAAAGTCCTTCATCAAAAATGATTATACGATATACTCGTATATTTTGAGGCAGGATTTTTTACTCACCCTGTATATACAGACTTGTTTGTATATGAATATTTAAAATATAAATATATATTTGAATATAAATATTATAGCCAGGAAATATTTTTATGCCCCTTGGAAACCTTTAGTTAACCAAAAACAATATTTGAGTTTGCCTTACATTTCCGGCTTAGAAAGTGTAAAACCTTTGACGAAAGATTTTAGGTTTGATTTGGCGTTCAAATATTCGTCTACTGTAAAAATTAAATTGGTTATGAATAACTTTGCAAAACAGGAGAAAACTGGTGTCTACAGCATTCCATGTAAAAATTGTGATTTGGTATATGTAGGAGAAACTGGAAAAAATATTGAAACTCGCATTAAAGAACATAAATATGCTTTCAGATGTTGTAACACTAATAATGCAATTTTTTATCACGCCAGCCAAAATAATCATGCCATAGATTGGAAATCAAGTAAGTTACTTTATAAATGTAATAATTATGTCTAAAGAAAAATAATAGAATCTGTATGTATAGAACAAGAAGATAATTTTAATTTGTGTGAAGGTACTTATAAGCTTGACCCCTTAATGAGATTCTTGGTCAAAAAATCCCTTTCCTGGATTGTTTCCTTACTCACTTTTGTTCATTCGTTTTTCTGTATCCACCCGAAGAGGATGCCAGTGGGCATCGAAACTGTTGTGGAAATAAATTCTGTCTATTAGTGTGGATTTATTGTCACATACTGTGGGTATGTATCTGGCCAACTTAGAAAAGGATTTAGAGGAAGAGAAGCATATCACTTTTCTTTCTATATTGGGACATAGTTTATCCACCTAAACAGAAGGGCTGCTTCGTCGCCTAAATCGACTAAAGACAGCCTTAGTAAATGCTAATCGAGGCCAATTGGATTCTTTTCTGTTTGACCCTGAATTCTGTTTGAAGGTTTTAAAAAGCATTGAGCCTAAAGTGGGAAGATTGCTTCCGTACATCTTAAATGAAGCCACGATCCCTCTCTAATTTTAGTTAGCTTCTTCAAAGCTAAGAAAAATTTCCGATGAAGAACTAAGGATCCTTATCTTCCTACCTCTGAAAAGCACAGAATCACCGATGGCCCTCTTCCATGTGGATCGTCTTCCAGTGTGGATTGATAAACACGAATTGTATGCAGAAATACTGCCAGATACCCAATTTTTAGGAGTAAATCAAAATAGACTAAACTACATCAAGTTTAAAGGTCTAAGTGATTGTTCCTTTATAGAGGGAACCTACCATTGTCCTACCCCAACGCACATCTTAAATAAAGGCTCGGATGACTGCCTCGTCCGACTCTTCCAAAGTAGAAGGAATCTGAATCTCACCACGTTCCCTAAGTTACGTAATTTAAAACTATCAAATAATACGCTGCCATCTGAATTTTTATGCAGCTTGTTAAATTGAGAAATTTACAATCATTGATCATGATAATTTAGTTCAGTATAATTTAATGGATTTGCCCCTTCGCCCAGGCACAATTAATTAAAGGAATTGGCTAAGGTGATTGATATTCATTTCAGCAATGTGCATTTAAGGTATAGTCCGTTTGACTCTCTTAGAGATTCCGATGACTCAAATTCGGACTGATAATTAAATTATAGTCTACTGATTATTCGTAGTAATATTTTATGTATTGTTTCCCATCATTCTTGAACTATGTGTTTTTCTCCAATTAAAATCTTTCCTATATGTAATTATGAAGGAATGTATGATTAAAACACTCCACCCTTGTATTCGATTGAATGCTCTTATCTCACATATATAATATATTTATTTATAACAACTGTTCCTAAGAAAACCTTATGCATTTATGAATTTAATAACATTAATTTAAATAAGTCACTGTATATGCTATATGGTCTGTAAACACAATCAAAGGAGTGACTCATGCCTTGTTTCCGCTACGAGTAGAGAGAAAATATCTGAAGTATTCAGAATTAAAACTAATTTATAAACGATATACCGAGTAACTATTATTATGTAAGGTATAGAACCTTCCAACTCATCCACCTGCTAAATGTAATCAACACATGTCTAAAGATAAGACGAATTAACAATGTATAAACATAAACTGGCGAATTAGCATCTTAAAGAATACCACAAGACGTTCGTTCAGTCCCTTTCTTGAAGTAAACTTTAGTCATCCCTTCAAATGAAACAAAACCTTTCACATTTCAATAACTGATTAAGGAATAAACCGCCTTTTTACAATAGAACTAATTCCCTTAAGGAATTACATGCAAAACCCCCAACATAATTTTAAAGTTTACTAGAGCATCTAAACCTTGTAGTTATTCCCCAAATTACAGCTAAGCGTAACATTGTACGCAGCTAAAACGATGACTAAGATTACACATTCTGTCCTGTAGAAGTGGATTTTTTGAATGTGTCTATATTTCGCATAGACCCTAATAATTTACGTCATCTAAAGGTTTCCTCTCTCCTTTACGGAATGAATTTATATTATATATTCTCTAAACTGTGAGTTTCTTTTCATATTGTTCTTTCCTTTATTTATGATATAGTAACGCACGTTGTTTATGATAGAATACCCTACATCCCATTTTCTATGAATCCCGAGATGTAGGGCGTTAGTTCTAATCCTTTTATGCAGAAATTTTAGTTATCCCTTCAAACGTAACGCTAATCCCTATAAATTAATGAGTAATAAAAGAAAGAGCCAATTTTCCTTTATATAACTGATTCCCCTTCAGGTACAAATTAATAAATTCCGCCAAGTTTTTTATAATTTTTCAGAGGAATTAAATCCTTGGTTTTACACTAAATATTACAGCTATTTGTTCTTTGTGCACCAATACACCTTCAAGGCCATATTGTCATGTGTGGCAAACAGTTCTTTTTAACTAGGGTTGCTTGGCGCTAGACCCTGAAAATCCATCCACCATCAAGAATTTTTTTCTTATACGCTAAAAGGCTCTGAACACTATATATATATCTCCTTCATCTGTGTATTTCTATTTCCTCTTGTTTACCAACTCTATTATTTTGCGCAATGTATTGTTATAATAGTATCTATTAAAATCCTGTTTTCTATGAGTCAATTAGACCCTAAATACTGTTTCTAATTTTATAAATATTAATGTAATAAAATAAGCCAATAATATACTTGCTTCAAATTTGAGATAATTCTATTCTGTTTCTAATCCAGAATTAATCAATGTATTATAGAACTATATGTCCATGTGAATCCAAGACTTTTTAATACTAACGGTTTAGTTTTTTTTATTATTAGTTTTTTTAAAGGGACGGCTGTTATATTATTTCTCTGCATTTCGAGTTCACAAGAAACGCGTTATTTCATTTAAACCGAACAATGCCCTATACTATATAATTCAAATTCAAGTTCAAGTTCATAGGAAACTTATGATTCTGTTTATATCGAACCACGACTAGTACAAAGAGTTTATTTAATTTCATATAAGTGACGTACTTTGTGTCCCTGAATACATTCCTAAAACGGAAGAAGAGATTGGTTTTTCCAGTTAGGCCCCAATTGAAATCTAAAATAAATGACTTCGCCTATTCGAAGTGGAACTGCACCCTAGCAGGACACAGGGCTTAGATTAATTTAATAATTATATTATCCATTTAGTATTTCCTTTCAAATAAAATATCACACGTGAACAGATGTACAACAAAGAGTAATGACGTAGCTGGATGTTCGTTTTTCTAATATATAAGGAGAGATTCCACACCCTTGAAGGGGAGAAGCGAATAGACTTTATTAGAATAAGCAACGTTAATCACGAACCTCCGAATTAAGTAGAGAATTAATCCGTACAGGGCTCTAATCGCGTTAAGAAGTCTTGAAATAAATTAAACAATGGTAGAGAAAATCCGTGTCTATCGACTCAGAGATTTAATATAATTTAGAAGTAAGGTAACCTTGATTTAAAGTCGATCCAATAACGACATGACATTCCATTAAATTAATTTCAACTGTAAAAGCGCTCTTAATTCAAGTAAAGAGAAAAATTTTGACGACGAATTTTTCTTGCCCCAGGCGATCCCTTAAATATCGCACTCTAATTTTAGGAGCCTGGAGAAGCCAGACACAGAAACGACGTCTTCAGGTCATTATCATCATCATCGAGAGTACAATATGTTATACTTGAAGTATCAGTAGAGTATAACATGTTACAGTACAGTATTATTAGTTACGTATTTGTTCATTATTTGCTCGTTTCCGAATGTTCATTCCAATTCGAGGTGTGATTGCCAACAGCCATTGATTGGTACAACTTTAGCCGGGAGGTGTGCATAAGTGTTTGTTTACAAGTGACGGGTAAGCATACCTAATTTTAGTGTGCAGTGCTAACCAATTTTCGCAGTAATAATTTCAATTTATGCAGTGATAAATTGAAAATCTGTAATACATTAGGTTCTATGTCTAATATAGAACCTAATTTATCACTGCACAGATTTTCAATTTATCATTGCACAAATTGAAATTATTACTGCGCAAATTGGTTAGCACTGCACACTAAAATTGGGTATGCGGGTAAGATATGGAAATAGGCATATTCGTTAAGATTGACGAAAGTAAATTTGGACGAAAGAAACATTATCGGGGAAGGTGTATATCTGGCAGACTCTGCATCGAAAGGAGGATCGCTTTGATGAATTTTTAAATGAAGTGCGCTATCTCTATCCACCATAGAAGGTAAGTTACTTTAGTAAGACGAGTTGAATCTTTTGCCCGGTTTGACGAACGCTAGGTTAGGTGGTTTGGTTAGGTGAGTAAAGTAGGGAAATCTTATGCCCGGGTTAGGCATCCGCCAGGTTAGATTAATAGAGCCATATATATATATATATAATATATATATATATATATAATATATATATAAATTTGATCACGTCATCAATAGGATTTGCCATGATTGGGGCCGGGCGCTCATAATGACGCCATTAACTTTCAGTCCAATCAGGATTTTGTAATAAGTTTCGACTTTGTCCAAAAATTGGTGTCCCCAAAACTTAATATTTACTGAATAAAAATAATCAGCAAAACCTTGAAAACAAAAAAACATCTCAAGAAAATAAAAATAATAAAAAAAATCTACTACTACTGTATATTATAAGACAGAAATAGTTGATACAATTAAAAAGGGAGAATCAAGATTAAGAAATCTAATAAAACAAAATATTTAATCAGTGAAAAATAGAGAAATTGTTTATAAGAACCCATTATAAACCCAAAAGACTAACATTACAGTTATTTTTAACTAGGAAAAGCATTGAGAGTGAGTGTAACAATGTTGTATACCAATTTCATTGTAACGGAGAGGGATGTTATTCAAGGTTATTCAATTCAATTCAAGGATGTAACTTCATTTACGGATAAACTCCACTCAAGGATGCTACCACACAAATGCAAACCAAGCACAGTTCGCAAACTTATGTAAAATTGATGAAAAGAAAGTGCCGGAAATGCCGTTTAATACCTTTTGATTTTATGTACAGTTCAATACAAATGTCGGGATACACTGGACTTCGCTTTCCTGACATTCCAGTGTATCTCAACTTTTGTAACTGATGTACATACTTTATATCTTGTAATCTAATTCAAATTTGGAGTTTAGTCCCCTGAAAATGTCCGAAATGTGTTGGTAAAACGTTGGGTTATAACGAAAACTTTAACTGCATTTTTATCTCAGAATTCATTAATAAATTTTCTTTGGTTTGAAAGAAATGCATTTAGGAAGTTAGAAAAAGATACTGAAAGGGTACATAATAAACAGTTTGGTAGTCCCGATAATACGTAAGTACCAAAGCTACTAAATAAAAACCAATAATACTAATAATAATAATAATAAATTTTAATTTTTAACTTGAAGTTCAGTACCGTTTAAGAAGAAGGGCTTTCGCTGGAAGTAAGCCAAATTCATGAACAAGATATCTTGAATGAAGTCTTTTAATTACATTTTACATTTGGACAGCTTATTAAATATATACACTTTTGACTAAATTATTTTTAGAATGTTTACTTCTGAGTTGTTTATATTGTTAGCGCTTAATTTGCAAATAAATAAAGGAAATAACAAAAGGTTGTACATATTGTAAAAAATATCTTTCCGGACCAATTTGTTAAGAATGAAAATCATGTCCACCGAGAACCAGTTGAATTTCTTAAAAATAAACCCTCGATCCATCCCTCAAAATTTAACCGGATTAAAGGTATATAATGACCTTTCTTTGACTGTTACCCCCCCCCCCCCAAAAAAAAAACCTGTATTTAAACAACTAAAATTTGGGAGCTCTCTCCCAACCTCTGTCTGCTTCCAAACCTTCATAATGTGGCGTATTGCTTTTGCTCGCCATTTACAGACACACTTATAATATACCAAATAACGGCTAAGTTAGACGCATGCAAATACCTAATCATGTTTGAGAATGTTTGCTTTTTTAAATTAGTCTAACATGATTTAGTTTATGTATTTGACAGTCATTAGCGGTATTAGTAGCCTATAGCATTATGTTAAACCGCGTCCTAACTCCGTTTTGAATGACTCGGAAGAATTGAATTATGAAATATTGATTAAGAGAGACTGCGAAGTAAACTCATCCGAACTGGTACCATAAATTAATTAGAATTAATTATCCAATTTTAAATAACAATTATCAGTTTTTATCATACAAATTTTTCTAATAGTAAAATAAAACATTTCGTAAGAAAATTAACAGTTGAAGTTAATAAGCAATAACATTAACTTTTCACTGATATTCGTGATCGAACGAACTGCGGTCATTTTCTTTAACGTAGTAGAACATCCATTATGTATCCTCACTCTGATTCAAGATTTCTTCGTAGTTTATCTGTATTGTGCAGAAGTGTATGCAGTAATCCTAAATCGTGACCTCTCCCCACCCAGTTCAGTTTGAATTTGGATTTAATTGGAAAATTCAAAACATTAGTATAATGACTCCATTATTTTAGACAAGGATTACAACATTAGTTAAAGTTCTGCTTCTTTTAGGGACAAACTCCGGCAATTGAGTCGAATGTTTTGGATGCGATAGGCAGGGAACTTATATGAAGCGCAGAAAAGAAAAAAAGAAAGATCGAAAAATGATCCGCATTTGCCAAGAATTTAGTAAAATCTGTTTAGATATAAAGTATTTCACGGTTTCCACTTTTATTTTTTAGTATTGAAAGTAATAACAATGGCGAGAAGATAACGACACGAGGGTAATATAATGATAATAAAAATCCTTACTGAAATCAATTCTTTTTGTTGTCCCAGTTTTCAACTTTAAAATACGGTAGGACTCTAGGACTTCACATAAGTAGTATGGGCGAAAAATGGACGAGCGCAAGAATGTTGCAATGCAATTGCAAATGTTGATCAACGTTGCAAGCTGGTGCAAAAGGGTGTGCAACAAGGGGAAGGGGTTATGCAATGACGGTGGAGGGGTTATGCAATGAAGGGGGGAGGGGGTTATGCAATGAATGGGAGGGGGTTATGCAAAAGGGGGAAGGATTATGCAACAACTCAATGCTGCAGAGGGGGAGGGGGGGCTTCGGGGGAGAAGGGAGGATGACCTCCCCCAAAGGGGTAACCTTAATCTAAGAGAGGAAGAGAAAGGAGAAGGAGGTCGTTGGGGAGAAGTTGGGATGTCCTCACCCCCGAAAGGGAAACCTAACCTAAGCCTTAACCTAAGAGAGAGAGAGAGAGAGAGAGAGAGAGTTCTTTATTCCACCGGAGTCCGACGCATTATGAACGTCCAGGGGCCAAGCATCGGTTATATAGAGGGTTGTGGGTTACCAGATACCACTTATTTATACATGGAGGGGTTACCAGAGAGCACTATATATTTATTTAGATGAGTTGCCAAATAGTGTTTTTTAATTATGTTTAGGTATACCTTATTAGGGTGAGTTGCTAGATACCACCATTTATTTTAATTTTATTTACATGAGTTGCCAAATAGTGTTTTTTAATTGTTCAGGTATACCTTATTAGGGTGAGTTGCCAGTTTAAGCCATTTATTTAAACTTATTTAAACGAGTTTCCACTTATTTATTTATTAAAGGCAAGAGCGACTTTCTCCTTAAAGTTGTTCAGTAAGAGAACTAATTATTTAAACGATTCCCAATATTAACAATAAAGGAAATACAGTAGACATTTAATCCATGGCGTAGCAAAAGAAATCATTCATCTTAATATTAATAATAAAAGAAATACACAGGACTCTTTACATTGTACATTATTCCAATAACATATTCTCTAAGAATAATATTTAATTTACCTATAATTCATGAAACGCTTTCACTTATTCTAACACCTTAGAATGTGTACTGTGTCTATTTAGTTTTGACAATCCTTTCTATATATCTAACTGAATCTAATTTCTATTTATACAGAGAGAGAGAGAGAGAGAGAGAGAGAGAGAGAGAGAGAGAGAGAGAGAGAGAGAGAGAGAGAGTTAATGCTCGAAAAACTGAAGACGGCACACACACACACAAACACACACATATTGACTTTATTTCGGAATCACTGTTAAAAATTAGATTACATTCAAATATAAGCCCCCGTGTGTCTATTGTGTATACTGTAGGTCTAAGGTGGAGTGAAAAACGTAGATTACATTCAAACATAACCTCTCCCCTTCGCCCCCACGTGTGCCTAATGTGTATACTGTAGGTCTAAGATGGAGTGAAAAACAGACTATTGTCCGAAATTAATGAAAAAAACAAATGGCAGCAGAAAACAAAAATAACAATACACACGTTATATATATATAATATTATATATATATATATATATATATATATATATATATATATATAAAAGAAAACATAATTATTTTAACTAATTTCACCTAAAGTGTTTATTTACTTTTGCCATTTCCTTTGAAAGGATCTCTGTAAAAAATGTATACGAGGTAAACTCGAAACAAGTGAATTGCCGAGCTGACCGCAAAGGTCCATTTGGCCTAATTTCATCCATACAGCCTAAGAAAACCTCTCTCGACTCCAAATTTTGTTCCCTTGCTACTACAATGTATATATAAATCTATTTTATTTTTCTTTGCGTCTCTCTTATTGAAATGAAATGAATGAAAATTAAAAATGGAACGGTTTATTATTTTAATTTTTATTATACATTTTTTTCCCAAAATTAACACACATGCACTTTGGAGGTACTCAACAATTGGAATTGAATAAAATTAGTTTTGCTAGCGAAGATAAAACTGAATTTAAAATTCATATATATATATATATATATATATATATAGGGTGGTGCAAATTAGAGTAGTAATAATAAGCTAAATCGGTTTTCCATATCCCCGAATTGTTCATTTTGACAAAGATCAAGCTTGTCACCCGCCTTAGACCTACAGTTTAACGTTCAATCCGAACTTTTTCTTTGCGTGTAGTTTGTGTGGTATCTTCTCCATAGTCATTGTCTCTGTTATTGAAATAAAATTAATGAATGAAAAAATGGAAAGGTTTATTATTATTATTATTATTATTATTATTGCGATGATTCCACGAAGATTAAGCTTATCGCTCCTCCTCTCGAGTTGATCTGATGAAGTGGTGAGTTGGCTTATTTTACTCTCCACTTCACATAGGTACACCCGGCTCATCGGGGATTGTATGTACCAAGAAATTACAATGTCACCATCCGGACTCGATCTCTCAACCACCGATCAGCACACCAGCGTCTTAACCACTAGGATATCTAGGCCGCCCATTTATCTACCAGCCCAAACCAGACATTCATTTTCACGAGTTAAACACAATTTAATCACACTCCTACGCGAGAATTGGCAAGTAAAAAGTCAAACCGAATACATGAACAAGAGTTGACGATCGAATAGTATGATCGCAAATAATAATACTGTAAAATATTGTCGTGATAGAGATGGCAAATGTTGATCAATACTGCAAAGTGTTGAGGGATATTGCATAAAGGGGTGGGTTCTAAATCTAAGGAGAGAAGATAAAGACACCATTAGTCGACCAATCAGGACGTCCAAAGCGTGGACCCGTAAGATAGGTGTTATGATTGGTACAGAAATTTATCATAGCTCTGCCCAGTTACATTGACAACCAATCATTAAACTTACAAACCGCCTATTAGTCTTTTGGGGTCGTGCTTGGGGATCATGCATATAAAAGGGAATATTTTCAGCTGGAATTCACAGTAGTTATTTTCACCAGTGAATAAACATTCCCTCCGCCATGAATCAAGAACTTTACAGTTTACCGGATTTATATCAAGATGGTGACATTGTAGCGTTGTCCACAATTAATCTTTTTAACGCGGCTGACTGGGATGGATTATTTCCAACGCAAACCGTTGATGATATTTGCAAAGACGCTCCTTACGATCCGACGCAAGGGACTGCCGTAGAAATGTAAGTAATTATGTTATATTGACAACCAATCATTAAACTTACAAACCGCCTATTAGTCTTTTGGGGTGGTGCTTGGGGATCATGCATATAAAAGGGAATATTTTCAGCTGGAATTCACAGTAATTATTTTCACCAGTGAATAAACATTCCCTCCGCCATGAATCAAGAACTTTACAGTTTACCGGATTTATATCAAGATGGTGACATTGTAGCGTTGTCCACAATTAATCTTTTTAACGCGGCTGACCGGGATGGATTATTTCCAACGCAAACCGTTGATGATATTTGCAAAGACGCTCCTTACGATCAGACGCAAGGGACTGCCGTAGAAATGTAAGTAATTATGTGCCTGTAATTTTATTTTTTGTAGCCAATTATTCGCAAACATGTTATTTATTTAATGTGCCTGTCATTAGGAGAAACAGCACTGTTCTGGATTATTTCATCATATATATGGAGGGTTGTAGTAATTCATCTCATCACATTAAAATGCTTCATTTAGGTATCCGCAATTATAGATTAGTTTGCAATTAATATTATGCTAAAGTCCTGTTTTGATTCATTGAATTTTTTATAGCAATCTTTTGCATGTTTTAAATAATTTTATAAATTCCGTAATAAATGTTATTCGGCATTTTCTCTTAAAAGAACTTCTCTGATCGGATGAAAGATATCTTCACATTGTAATACTCTCATTACATGTATACTCTGCATATGTTTTAAACAATTGGGTTTTTATTGAAAAAGATTCAGTATGAACTAATTAATTACTCTTTCTCCTTTAAGGTCCGATGAGGATTTGACACGTGTTATACAATCTTTTCGTTTTGAAGAAACCCATGTCGTGGACCTGAATACGGAGGTAGAAGATTTACCGAGCAGTCAACCCAACGATTATCACATCATTAACGAAATAATGTAAGTATTTTTTTGGTTTCGATCTTTTTTTTCGGGGAAGACAATGTATTTTCACAATTTATTAAATGAAAGAAATCATGTTTTTAGTACAATAACCATCTTAAACTACAGAATATACAAACTAACATTATTAGTTACAAATATATATATACACACGAACAAAACATCATACTATACAACGAGTATGCACAATCGGAAAAAGGCTTTTTATCTGTTTGCATACCATTTCGTCGTTTCGTTGAGTGTGACACGGGTCGAATAATTTTAAAAAAATTATAAATTCTTTACCACGTGATATATGCATGAGAAATGAAAAGCAGTACATCCCACACGTATTACTAAAATATCCTTATACCGGAAGGGATTCCATACAATTTCGGGGATATGCATCTGATCGAGAAATTATACAATAACAGGGTCACTCCTAGGTTGAGTGCCGAGTGAATCAAAATAGTATATGCGGTCCCTATTTTTAAAATAGATTGCAAACCAATGAATCCCTTCACTACCAATAACATCTGTGTTCAAGATAAGGCTACCGCAACTTCTTGTAGATGGCAATTTCAATGTTTCATTCTTCGTAAACACACCGATAAATTTGGAACGTGTCTACTTCTCTTAGGGCTTGTGACTCGAGGTAAACTAGTACACTTATAGGCGCGTCTATAGGCTTGGCGAATTCCAATCTGACTGGGATGTTTCCACTCTGTTGTAGACTTAAGTGTGTATTTACACTAGCAGATAAGTCAGGTGTGATGTCAAACGGATAAAGGTTAAATTGATCGACAAATTCTTTCTGCGTTACCCCATTCCCAAGCTCATCACAATCACCTGCAATATGGGCAAGATTACTATATGCTCTCGCGCAAAGCGGGAACACAGCGTCAGATGAATAATCCATATCCATACCCACGCCTAACGCAATGCCATTAACGGATAGAGTTATATTTTTAAGGCCGAAATTCTCGAATTTAAAGGCGTTCTTTTTATATTTTCCATTCACCGAAGCATGGTCCTGCATTCCGATCAATATCTTTTTAGGTAGATTTCCAAGGGCGATGTTTTCTATCTGCTTCGATGCCATCCCTGCTGGCACCGTGTATAGTTTGATCTCTGTTCTGTTAATTGGGTATTTTACTGTGGCGTGTAGTAAATTTTTCTCAATTTCTATTTGTTTTGGTGAACTTAATTTCACTCGCCGTACGCGGAGGTATGTTTCCATAATGTGAATGAATCACAATAGGTTTTGCTCCCTCTTCTTTATCAGCATCCAGATTTAAACAGATCTCAGGATTCGTGCGGGTGAGCTTTATTTTCACGTCCATCCCGTTCACAAGCAACTTCTCCTGGAATGTGAAGTCTGAAGGTAGGCGTCCAAAACACTCATATATCTTCTTTTTAGAATTTTTAAATTTGTCCTTTATACTACTTTCGTCTTTAGCTTGATAATAGCCCTCGGCACTTCAAAAGGTATCCGTCGCTTCTTTCGAAAAGTTCAGCACATTTTCCAGATAGAATCGTGTGGTAGTACCCCGTTCATGCCGATATGTTCACCTGATTTAAATATACATAACACTGGTTGAATAAGGAATGCAGAAAGTTTGTTTCAGGGTATACAGCATATTTGTCATCACAGTCCGTTCCATCAGAATGGGCTATACGTAGTTTAGCGTACATGTGTACACAGCTTGGGTCAAAAAAGTAAGGGCCTGAGGTGGGTATCACGAATTCTATAGGGGCACTCGGGGAACTAATTGTGTTTAAAGGGTTAATTGTAACTGTGTTCAATAGAAACTTGAGTTGGAGGCATGTCAAAGAGGGACAGCTCCGATTTACAACATTGTGAACTACACGGATGGATGAAGCGTGCCATGACGAGTTAGAAATAGTGCCTCCTCTCTCGACAAGTAGTAAACAAACTATGATTCATGAGATCAATGTCCTTAGCTTATATCAGTCAAAAAAATGGTCAACCATAGGTTTCATTCGCTTACAACACTTTTTTTTATATCCTTTTACGTTTAGGGCCACGTGGTGGTAATCCCTTCTTCCGGACAACCTTCTTCTTCTTCCCACCACCACGTATTTTTCGCTTTGCATCTTTGACGATTTCGTCCCGTGTACGCTTTAAGTGTCCTTTTAGAGCTTCTTTAGGTTTAGCCCCAGCCAATATGTCTTCTGCTGTGTTAAGACCTGATTGTAACGCTTTCCTTCCAAGGTATGTGGCACCTCTCTTCAGCAAGGGGACAGCCGTACGTAGTATGGTTGAGAAAATGGATCCAAGTCCACTACCACGCTGGTATCTCATACCTCGATAGAGCGTGAAAGGCTTTCTGTCCATTATAACTCAGTGCGTCGAAAGTGCAGCTTCACTGTTAAGCTCCCGTTACCGAATGGGAAATTTTTTCCCTCAATCGTTCTTATATATATTGAGATATTGGTTATTAGATTAGCGGCGACATTCACATAATGGGGCCTGTCATATGTAATACTCAAACTCCTTCCTCTATGGTTGGTTGGGGATGTGCACTATGCGCAGCAGGCGTGCCTGGGTATCCCCAACAAACTGGTGCTCCGCTATATTGCTGTAAATATAGTACATGTCTGGGGGGTTTATAGCCGTCAACCATTTTCTCCAATTTCAAATGATACATTAGGCTGTTAGGCTGGGCAAGTCGTGTTGTGCCTCGTGAAATGTATCTCCTTGGATGGCTGATCGATATCGTCCATCGGTCATAATTTGGAACACTCTTTGGTCTTTAATATTTCGGTTAGCCTGCGATTTTAGGACCACAGTGCATGCATGGGGATCATTGTTTACGATTTTGTATACTAAATCGCCCGTAAGATTTGAGCTTTTTAAACTTATGTTTAAGTATCTCACAACATCCTTGGCCTCACCATAGTGACCCGGTCCTAGTGTTACTTCTGTACCGTAATACCGTGCATCCCCAGTCAGGGCGGTACGCATGGTTTCATCCCGAGTTACCCCGGCTTTTTCACATTCATTACAGTCTCTAAGAATCGCAAAATCTGGTTCTTTATAATTAATACTTAAAAAAGGGTATTCAACTGAATTTCGCATATACCCACCTCATACGTATCACGACCCAATTCAATGGGTCCGTGGAGTTCTGTTACAAAGTTGGCTTGTGTGTTGTTAGGGTGTACAGACAGGGATGAGGAGGACGGGAGTGTGACGTAGAAATGGTTAGGAGCCATGTTGCATACTATTTAAGCTTCATTATTACATCAACTTTTATATAGGTGTTTAAGCTTTCTGGGTATTTTAGCCATTTCACCATGTACATTTTTCTCTTTCCTGAACCTTTGCTTCCCAAAATTTCCTCAATTTTAAACACTTTTTTCCTAAATTAAATGTCACTTTCTGCAACTCCTCGCGGTAAAAGCCTCCTGCGATTTCTTCCCAATTCAAATCTTCTACGTAATACAACATTATCTCGTCTTTAGATTTCATAGCCCTAACTTTAAAAATTTCGCGTGTCCATCCTTGCTCAAATCCCTTCGCGAATTTATTTCCCGAACGCGACAACCTTACATAATCATTGATTTTGAAATGTGTAAAGTGTGGTGGTGGTGCTCCATTTCTTCTCACCTCTGGGCGGGTACCTCTTTCTAAAACTTCGTTAGGTGTTATCCCAATCGTGCGATGGTGTGAACGGTTGTAGGATGAGGCCAATGATTCCAGAATATCTAGAAATCTGTATTTTTTATGTGTAAAATAGCGGTGCATGCGTTCCTTTATGGTACGTTGAACTCCTTCAGTTAAAGATGCCTTATGTATAGAATTGGTAGTGTAGTAGCTGATATTAAACTCTGTCAACATGTTCTGAAAAGCACTGCCTATAAATTGAGGGGTCGCGCGTCTTAAGGTACCTAAACGCCACCATAGGCGAAAACGTGTTTTTTAAGGATATCACTATTTTCTCCCTTCCTCTATCGCGTGGTTTGGGTTATAATGACCTTGCGACACTAGAAGTATGGTTGAAAACCTTATGAAGCGAACTTTTTTCACCTCTATCGCCAGCCAAAATTTCACCCAAAGTTCGTCATAATAAGAAAAAAAAATATATATATATATATATACTGTATATAAAATAAAAAATATGAAAATCTATTCGGAAAACTCATCAACATCTTCATTAGCATACTTAGAACTCTAATTTAGCCAAAAATGAACGTTCTAGCTCAATTAATAACAGAGATACTATTGCCAGAATATTGCTGAACTTTGGAGGCGATTTCTGACGAATTTTAATTTTGGCGCTTAGGTACCTTAAGTCGCGGGACCCCTCAATTCTTTCCCCATATCCGTACAAAAATAGCCAGGAACCCTGTTTTCTCTCAAAATCAACGTTTCAGGCGATTTACTTTTCAGTGGAATTAGCTACAGATATCTAGAGAATACAGCTATTTTGAATAGGATGTAGCTGTAACCATAGTTATACACTGAATATCTTTGCATATCTGTTAAATCTGCTTCCCAAATAGAGTCAATCGAAGCAGCTGTTGTCTTGGCGGTTTTAAACCTTTTTCTCACAGGTTTATGAAGTGTATAAGCATCCTATTCCCGCAAAAAACTCTCAAAATCTTTTTTCCCCTACTCCATAAACACTTCTGTACTGATTGACGAGATCAAGGATGAGTATGGTGATGGTGCATACGCTGACTCCTTTGTATCAACAGATCAACAGGGCCAAAAACTTATGGGGTACGGGTGAGGGTGGGGGAGGATATGAAATATATCGTGAAGGCTAAGGATATCACGCTTAACCATGCGAACCGACGAGTCGTTAACTTTGACTCGTTGAAGGATCTAGTGTGCTTGGGAGATGAGGGCGACCAGCCACCCCAACTGACTGTGGGGACCCACAATTTTCGGGCACAGAAACTGGGGGACGTGAAGGAACTTAGGGATACGAAAGTATGCCGTAACACCTGTAGGAAACGTTACCAGGTGCCTGGTACCTATGATGCCGTACCCTTTGGATACCACAATCCTTGATTGCTATTTATATATACAGGGCGTCCCAAAAAAATGTATACACACTTTAAATAATTATAAAGGCAGTGTTTATTAAAATACATTTCATTTTCAAAATGTAATAGAATCTACAGACATTATTTAATTGTTTTGTCAACGCCTGTTTTCAAACTGACGTCCGTTCTGGTCCAGGCACTGCTGATAACGCGAAGCAATGGAATCGCAAACATCACGAAACATTTCGTTTGGTATTTGTGTGCATTCTCGTTCAATGGCTGCTCTCAATTCAGCGACTGTTGCAGGTTTTATAGCGTAGACTTTGTCTTTTAAGTATCCCCATAAAAAAAGTCTAGTGGTGTGAGGTCTGGTGAACGCGGAGGGTATTCTACGAAACCCCTTCGTCCAATCCACATCCACATCGTGCCAAGTACCACTCGCAATACTCCACTCTTCGGTCCGGATCATCTTCATTAATAGCATGGACTAATCTTGGAATGTAACTTTTCCATTGACAGCGCTTCAAAATGCGTTGGACAGACGATTCTGAAATTCCTACCTCACGACTCGCTTGCCGCACAGATTTTCTTGGACTTTGGTGATACGTTTCCAGTACTCTTTCTTGCTTTGTGGGGCTTGTCGATGTCCGTGGTCTTCCGGAACGCTTCTTGTGGACATTCTGAACAGTTCCATCGGCTTCAAACTTATCTCTAATTCGAGTGATGGTAAGTCGCGTTGGTGGATCTGTTTGAAACTCCCTCCTAAACTGTCTTTGCACTTCAACTGCGTTTTCACACTTCCAGTATCATTTTAGAATGAATTTCCTTTGTTCAAAGCTTAGTCTGACTGCCATTATTAATTTTAATGGGTTTAACTTGGAAAGAAAGAAACATCAATTGAGCTATCAGCTGTTAAAGTGTGTATACATTTTTTTGGGACGCCCTGTATATATATATATATATATATATATATATATACAGGGTGTACATAAAGTCAGGATCTATTTTTGTGAAGCACTTGGAAATTATATGGAATTCAATCATAAAATGATAAAGTGGTAACATTTATTAAATAATTAAGAGTAGGATTCGACGTGACGCCCATCAGTATCCCTGCACAGCTCAAATCGTTCCGCAGCATTTCTAAACACATTCTGGAGCATTTGCGGGGTTATGTTATCTGCAGCAGTTCGTATACGTGTACGTAAGTTTTCAAGACTCGTAATCTTCGTCTGATAGACGTGCGATTTGATAAAGCCCCCATGCAAAGAAATCTAAAGGGGTTAAATCTGGTGATCTCGCTGGCCAAGGTCTGTTGCTTCCGCGTCCGATCCAGCGATTTGGAAAACGTCCATTTAGATAATCCTGAACAATTTTGGCATAGTGACAAGGAGCACCATCATGTTGATAGACGACGGTACTAACAATCCTATCCCCGTCGTCTATCAACATGATGGTGCGCCTTGTCACTATGCCAAAATTGTTCAGGATTATCTAAATGGACGTTTTCCAAATCGCTGGATTGGACGCGGAAGCAACAGACCTTGGTTAGCGAGATCACCAGATTTAACCCCTTTAGATGTCTTTGCATGGGGCTTTATCAAATCGCACGTCTATCGGACGAAGTTTACGAGTCTTGAAAACTTACGTACACGTATACGAACTGCTGCAGATAACTTAACCCGCAAATGCTCCAGAATGTGTTTAGAAATGCTGCGGAACGATTTGAGCTATGCAGGGATACTGATGGGCGTCACGTCGAATCCTACTCTTAATTATTTAATAAATGTTACCACTTTATCATTTTATGATTGAATTCCATATAATTTCCAAGTGCTTCACAAAAATAGATCCTGACTTTATGTACACCCTGTATATATATATATATATATATATATATATATATATATATGTCTATTGTTAACGATATGTTTATTTATTACGTATATTTGTAAATGTTTCAATTAGGGTTTCATTTTCTCCTTTGTGTGTGCGCGTGTATGTGTGCGTATGTACAGAAAAAAGTCCTAAGCTCTGCCCACTGTAAGCTCAATCAAAGGGTCACGTGACTCCTGCTACTACCTGGGTATATCTCTACCCCCTGCGTGCTCAGTTGACCTCTGCAAGTCCTGGAGCTCAGACGTGTATTTTCTCACGTAGACGAAAAATAGTGATGGCTACTTTTGATATTGTGTGTTCGACGTTTATGAAGTGGTATTGGGTAAAGTCGTAAGATGTGGTGAATACTGAAAGACGGCCTAGCCCCCCCCCCCCGTCCTTTGAAACTTCTAAGGCTATAATGAATCGCGCGAAGCTTGAGGAAAAAGATATTCAAATACTCTATGGATATTCTGGCGAGAGCATTGCCGGATTTCGCAGCACAAACGATGTAATGGACTACGTTGTATGGCTAAACTGTATAAAAGCGTACATATACCGTGAGGTGAAAGAAACAACGCGTGAAGAAGAGAAGCAACGGGTATGGGTAATAAGTCTTGTTGATGAGTGGTGTGACAGGCGGTATTATGTCATGCTGCATCATACCGAGTACGCATACCCTGCAGCTGAGAATGTAAATCTTGTCATCATGGACAAGCTAAAGTACTTTTACCACTACATTCATATATATCGTGACGAGGTTCGCAGTGAGGTTTTGGCTAAAGGCCTGTGTGAGTTTTAAATAGAGTTTAGAGACGAGTATCGACTGTTAAACAAAAAGGATAAATACGGACGCATGTTTCTCTCAAATAGTCCACTGGATTGTTAATGTGGGGGGAAAATGAACTAGTGCGCATTCCGATAAAACATTAAAACTGAAATTACCCCATGTGTCGGAGAAGTTGCCGGTATAATGGGTACAAATACACGCATGATTCATGCTAGAACAAACCTGTACACGTTTCAACAGCTTATGATGTGACTCACTCCCCCCGTCGAGCCGATCCACCCACCCGTGGCTCATAGTCATTTCAGAGCTTGAACCGACTGGACGTGCATTCCTCGAATACGATGGAACTTCCTTTGAGAAGCATTCTCAATGTCGTGTACGATGTGCCCGTGACGAAGTCATTCCGCGTGTTCAGGTGTGAAACCGGTGCCATTAACTATGTACTTGAAACGACTTGTAGACAAGCAAACTCTGGTAAACGTAATGTTATTTATATAAGTGTTGAGGAGATGAATAGAGTCTTCGTGATAGTTGAGAAGTGGGGTGAGGACCGTTATAAAATACCTGCAGGTGTAGGTACAAGAAGAGAACAGATTATTAATGCCCCCTCATATGCCACTGTTTGTACGTTGTGTATAAATAACGATCAGCCATGGATTGATATATGACTGATGTGGAAGATTGCATCTGATAATAACGTTCTTGTCCCCAGGCGAAACCGATTCATCCTCGACATAATGTTTGAAATCGTCGGATTCCACAAGCTGAAGCCTATATTAGACGCGCGTGTTTCGGATATGATTTATTTTGACACAGTTCTTGAATACGCATACATCGCTCTGCTCGACAGGTTTATCGAATGTAGGAATGAACAAGGCGAGAATGGTCTAGAGCTGGATGCTTATTTAAGAGGTTTAGACTCTTCGAAATATCATGAACTTTGGTACAAAGGACTTGAGCGGTACAGGGCAGAGCTCACCTACACTGTTCACCCTGAAGAATTGTATCCCTATATAATGAGCAGCTGCCGTTACGACTTAGGTTATTTTAATTGCCGCTATGCGTTGTGAAGAAGAGTTCACGATTGAAAAGCTCGGATCAGTAAGAAAAAACCATCGATTGGAAAGGATTGTTTATAAACTTGAATTTAATAATGAAGTTGTAGCGAATGACGCCCTCTTTGAGCGTGCTTTTGACTGTATTCTCTCCGTGTTTAAAGACAATTTGCCAACCAATTATGAGGTGGGCAGAAAAATAGTATTGAACGATATGAAGGCCCTTTACATCAAGTATAGGCACCCGCACACCTTGAGTGGTGAAATAATGCTAAATCGTATTTATTTTATAGTAAAAAGCAACAATGATGTAACTGTAGACTCTATCACGTGCGAGTTTAGTATTTTAGTTAAGCGCGGTAGAACATAAGGTGTGTGCATTTTGATTTTATATAGGTTTTTCTGTTTATATATTATATATATATACAGGGCGTCCCAAAAAAATGTATACACACTTTAACAGCTGATAGCTCAATTGATGTTTCTTTCTTTCCAAGTTAAACCCATTAGAATTAATAATGGCAGTCAGACTAAGCTTTGAACAAAGGAAATTCATTCTAAAATGCTACTGGAAGTGTGAAAACGCAGTTGAAGTGCAAAGACAGTTTAGGAGGAGTTTCAAACAGATCCACCAACGCGACTTACCATCACTCGAATTAGAGATAAGTTTGAAGCCGATGGAACTGTTCAGAATGTCCACAAGAAGCGTTCCGGAAGACCACGGACATCGACAAGCCCCACAAAGCAAGAAAGAGTACTGGAAACGTATCACCAAAGTCCAAGAAAATCTGTGCGGCAAGCGAGTCGTGAGGTAGGAATTTCAGAATCGTCTGTCCAACGCATTTTGAAGCGCTGTCAATGGAAAAGTTACATTCCAAGATTAGTCCATGCTATTAATGAAGATGATCCGGACCGAAGAGTGGAGTATTGCGAGTGGTACTTGGCACGATGTGGATGTGGATTGGACGAAGGGGTTTCGTAGAATACCCTCCGCGTTCACCAGACCTCACACCACTAGACTTTTTTATGGGGATACTTAAAAGACAAAGTCTACGCTATAAAACCTGCAACAGTCGCTGAATTGAGAGCAGCCATTGAACGAGAATGCACACAAATACCAAACGAAATGTTTCGTGATGTTTGCGATTCCATTGCTTCGCGTTATCAGCAGTGCCTGGACCAGAACGGACGTCAGTTTGAAAACAGGCGTTGACAAAACAATTAAATAATGTCTGTAGATTCTATTACATTTTGAAAATGAAATGTATTTTAATAAACACTGCCTTTATAATTATTTAAAGTGTGTATACATTTTTTGGGACGCCCTGTATATATATATATATATATATAATATATATATATATATTAATGGGTATATAGTTTTATCCTGTACTATTACTATTTTTTATATAAGTTTTGGTGTTTATATATATAAGGGCGTATTTGCTCGTACATATATTAAATGGTTGTATAGTTTAATCCTCTACTAATATTATTATTTAAGAATGTATATATATCCTTCGCTTAATGTGTGTATTTTTGCTGTATATTATTTTTTAATGTATATCTGATTCCTATATATTTCATGAATTATTTCCCTTAACTCCAAATAAACAGAATGATGTAATGTGGTTTTATTTATTCCTTTTGGTTGTATATAATATTAAGGAATAACTGGGGTGATGGGAATATATATACCAAATGGGTGGGGTCGCCTTCTAAGCCGACTGAAGGGCTTCTAATCAAACTGTCAAGAATATATGTATAGCGCAATCTGGCAGCTCAAACGATATATATATATATATATATATATATATATATATATATATATATATATATATATATGTTAAACACAGACCGTGCATGGAACAAGGAACTCTTCTGGGAAAATTAAATCCACTATAGTCCGAATAAGTAATGGTAAATGACAAATACCATAGTTTTTTCTTTTTCATGATTTTAGCCCGACGTGGGCAACGGTCTCTCGCAAAGAGATCCCATAAATATAGCTTCCCTCACCAGCTATCTGCAAAGCAGACAGGATCCAGCTTTGGGACATGGATCTAGGGTTTAAAGCAAGCCTAGATCCCTACATTCAGAACCTCTATATAAGTAAAAGACTCGTTGCATTCACGTCGGGTTGAATAAATCAAAGAAAAAGTGGGTAACTACTGTATTTTTAGCCAAAAAAAACCAAAACTTAAACCTCAACCGGGACATTGAGCGTCCACTTTTCAAGGCACGTAACACGTCCGTTTAGTATACACAAACTCAGAATGGTTCCCTGAGAACATTATATGTTAAACACAGATCGTGCATGGAACAAGGAACTCTTCTGGGCAAATTAAATCCACTATAGTCCGAATAAGTAATGGTAAATGACAAATACCATAGTTTTTTTCTTTTTCATGATTTTAGCACGACGTGGGCAACGGTCTCTCGCAAAGAGATCCCATAAATATAGCTTCCCTCACCAGCTATCTGCAAAGCAGACAGGATCCAGCTTTGGGACATGGATCTAGGGTTTAAAGCAAGCCTAGATCCCTACATTCAGAACCTCTATATAAGTAAAAGACTCGTTGCAGTCACGTCGGGTTGAATAAATCAAAGAAAAAGGGGGTAACTACTGTATTTTTAGCCAAAAAAACCAAAACTTAAACCTCAACCGGGACATTGAGCGTCCACTTTTCAAGGCACGTAACACGTCCGTTTAGTCATTTACCATTACTTATTCGGACTATAGTGGATTTAATTTTCCCAGAAGAGTTCCTTGTTCCATGCACGGTCTGTGTTTAACATACAATGTTCTCAGGGAACCATTCTGAGTTTGTGTATACTAAACGGACGTGTTACGTGCCTTGAAAAGTGGACGCTCAATGTCCCGGTTGAGGTTTAAATTTTTTTTTTTTTGGCTAAAAATACAGTAGTTACCCCCTTTTTCTTTGATTTATTCAACCCGACGTGAATGCAACGAGTCTTTTACTTATATAGAGGTTCTGAATGTAGGGATCTAGGCTTGCTTTAAACCCTAGATCCATGTCCCAAAGCTGGATCCTGTCTGCTTTGCAGATAGCTGGTGAGGGAAGCTATATTTATGGGATCTCTTTGCGAGAGACCGTTGCCCACGTCGGGCTAAAATCATGAAAAAGAAAAAAACTATGGTATTTGTCATTTACCATTACTTATTCGGACTATAGTGGATTTAATTTTCCCAGAAGAGTTCCTTGTTCCATGCACGGTCTGTGTTTAACATATAATGTTCTCAGGGAACCATTCTGAGTTTGTGTAATATATATATATATATGCCATTTACGCTTTCTAAGCCGACTGACGGATTTCTAAGCCAACTGTCAAGAATATTTGAATAGCGCAATCTGGCAGCTGAGAAGTTAATTAATATATACACATACACCTGCCTTCTAGGTCTTCTAAGTCAACTGGCGGATTAAGCCAACTGGCTTCTATGCCAACTGGCGGATTTAGAGATCTAAGTCAAGTGTTGCTGCCTGAGCTCTCATTAAGCTTCTGCCTCTCGCAGAAGCTGGATGGTCTATTCTTTTCTCTCCTCCTCTCTCTCTTAGATTAGGTACACCCATTTGGAGGTGAGGTCGTCCCAGCTTCTCCCCAAAAGACGTTAGGTGGACTCCCCAGCTTGCTGAGGGAGTTACCTCCCCCCTTTTTTCACCCTGCAGGTTGGCACTGGCACTCATACGATCAACATTGCAATTGCATATGCACTTTACCATTTTGCGGCCATTCTACTAACACTCAAGGAGCTGGTAATAGTTTGACCCAAATACTTAAATCTTATACTTCCTCAATTACTTCACCTATCATTTTAAACCTAATGTCAGCTGGCTGATTACAGCTTTTAGGATGAAATTGCATAACCTTAGTTTTTGTAACATGAAAAAGAATATCATGTTTCTACGAATACACTTCGCAGACTTTCAGTAGCCGATCCAGACCTTTAACAGAGGGACTTATTAACACCATATCATCGGCATAAACTAAGTTACTTATCCTTGTGTTATCTATAACACATCCCACTGTTGCCTCATTAAGTGAAGCAATTAATCCGCAATATACACATTAAACAGCATAGGGGAGAGCAAGGAGCCTTGTCTCACCCCACAAGAGGAGCCAAAACATTTGGATAGTACATTGCCCCACCTAACGGTAAAAGATTGGTGGGAATACCAAAATTTCAATAAATTTAATATGTACATGGGACCCTTCCTTCCTTCCTATCTTCTAGTTTTTTTAAATAAAATATTGTGGTTCACTCTATCATATGCCTTATTTATATCTAGGAAACAGCTATAAATATTTGAATTACTGTCAATGTATTTAGATATTGTTTCTTTAAGTATATAGATACACAGGTCAGTTGAGTGGGACCTTTTAAAACCAAACTGATTAGGAGATATCCATAGGTAATCATTTAATCGGAGTAACAAGAGTTTTTCTAGTAGTTTCGAGAAGCAGGAAGTGACAAAATAGGCCTGTAATTATTGCTGGACAGAATGTCTCCATACTTATTTTTGACCAGGGGCAAGATATGTATACCCTCATGAACTCTGCAGGGATATGGCTATGAGCAAGCATGGCTGATAAGAGCAATGATATATGCAGACATACTACGTCATTGGCATATTTTACGTGCCCATTTGATAGGTCATCCACCGCTGACGCAGAATCAGTCTTTAACTCTTTAATTAACCTCTTTACTTCAATCACTGATATATATATATATATATATATATTTGTGTGTGTGTGTGTGTGTGTTAAATATGAGATCTACCTTTCTTATGACTCAATTAAGGATTCATATCTCATTTCAGGACTTTTAACCTGTTATTTCAAATTTTATTTCCTTTTCTTTAACCGTCATGATTACGTCTTGAATTCACCTTTTTATTCTCTCTAAACAACGACTATTTCACCGAATTAAAAATCGATGGTCAAAATTCAGAAACGGAAAATGGAAGAATGAAAAGATAATTGAAAAAATCTGTAAAAGTTTTTAATTGTGGGTCGGTAAATTAAATGATTTTGCAGAACGGAATGTATGAACTTTATTTTAAAGTTTTGCTTAAACTTAATACGTTTTCCGTTCGTTTTCTCATTCTTTAGTTTCTCGGAGACACTAGCACCAGACCTCCATACGAGGTTTCTAACAATAAATTATTTTCAAGATAATATAATTTAGGGTACTTACGTATTATCGGGACTACCAAACTGTTTATTATGTATTTTTGCTCTCGTCATTTTCGTTTAAACTAACGAAAATATCACAACTTAACCTAACCAATCATCAAGGGCGTACAGTTGACCTAACCGGGCATTCAATTAACCTAATATTGGTTATTTCACCTAAATATCTTCTGATCTTTTTGTATTAGGCACTCACTGTCACGTTTCGGGCAAGTTAGGGATGAGAGAATAACGCCGTTAGCCGGTTAACTACGAAAAACAAAACAAAACGGAAAATGCCCGGTTAGGTCAACTGAATGCCCGGTTAGGTTAATTGAATGCCTGATTAGGTCAACTGTACGCCCTTAATGATTGGTTAGATTAAGTTATGATATTTTCGTTAGTTTAAACGAAAATGACGAGAGCAAAAATACATAATAAACAGTTTGGCAGTGCCGATAATACATAAATACCTAATTTAGTTTTGGACTGTATTGTGAGTCACTATTTTGTTCACTTATAAAATAGACAAAATGACATCTAAAATACCAAAAATAGCGATTCAGTTAAGTGGAGGAAGATGAAGAAAACAAACTTCACAAACTCACAAAGTAAGAATCTAAAAATCTAAAATGAATTAAAAGTTAACTACAAAATTAAAAAGACGTTTCTCTGATTTTCTTGATTTTTTAGTAGCTGCTCATTATAGTTTACCTAGGACTCGGCCGCTGAGACGCCGAAAAGCCCTTTCCTATTAAAGGAAGAGACGTTGGATCTGCTTAATAGTTTGGATGGGTCTTTGCGTTCAGAGATGTAGCGAACCCGAATTTGGCTTCCACGTAAAGCTATAGATCCGTTCATCACGTGACCTTTGCCGTTATGAAGAAGGGTAAACAATCCCAAACATTATCATTATTACATAATTTTCGTAAGCTTTCATTTGAAATCATTCATATTCATTTTGGATCATCATATTAACGAAAAGAGCTTCAGGCTCGCTCTTTCCTAATTTCTATCTGCTTTAATTACTTCACAACGGGTATATTTGCGAGTAGCAAACATGCATATAAAGGGCAGATTAGTTTTTCAGCTTTTAGGTTATGTATTTGCAGAAAATTCACTTATTATTTATGAGCCTTCAAAATTACGACTTTAAAACAGGGAAATCACAACACTTAATTAAAGAATATTTCACTGAGACAGAGAGAGAGAGAGAGAGAGAGAGAGAGAGAGAGAGAGCGTTACAAGGAGTTACAAGGAAAAGAATTACCTCAAAAGGCCTTGCGGTCCATACCGAGGAGATACTAATGGCAACGGGTGCCAGGGAAAAATTCCTACACCCTCAAATAGTGTGCAAGATTCGGTCTAACCTTTCCTTGAACTGATCCACAGAGGAACTGTTCACAACTTCTGAAGGTAGCCTGTTCCACGTGTCACAGATCTTATAGGTGAAGCAATTCCCACACACTTTAGTGCTAAACCGTTTCAAATCCAACTTCCAATCATTGTTGCGAGTTGAGTTATCATTTAAACTAAACATGCTTCTTAAATCGACATCGTCGAACCCGTGTAAGAGCTTGAAAACCTCGATGAGTTGACCGCGCAGCCTCCGAGTTTTCAGCAAAAACAAATTCAGGGCGCGTAAGCGTCGAATATAGCCCATATGCCTAACGGAAGGGATTAACTTTGTGGCCCTCGCCTGCACTCGCTCCAGCCTCTCCATATCTTTCCTGAGGGTGGGCGACCAGAACTGCACAGCGTATTTCACAGCAACTTCAGCTGCGGCCGAACCAGGAAATTGTACAGAGAGAGCACAATCTCTTTGTTCCGAAATCGAAATTGCCTTCTGATATAACCCAACAGCTTCTGGGCTTTCTTTTCCACCTCTACGCACTGTTTGGTAAACTTAAGGTCGCTGCTAATTAGTACACGCAAGTCCTTTTCCAAATCAGTGGCCTCGATATTACTCCCCAACATGGAATAGCCCGACTTGGGATTGGCGTAGCCAATGTGCATGACCTCGCATTTACCCAAGTTAAACGGCATTTGCCATTTTTCGGACCATTCTCCTATCCTACGTAGGTCCGCAGTCAGTTGCTCGATCGCTTCAGGCGTCCCAACATTGGCCCAAGCGTGTGTCATCAGCGAATTTGGCGATCCTACTGACGATGCCACCGTCGATATCATTTATGTAAATGATAAACAAGAGAGAGAGAGAGAGAGAGAGAGAGAGAGAGAGAGAGAGAGAGAGAGAGAGAGATTTCGTACCCCTTTTGAAGTTGTGACTAGTAAACAAACTTTAGTTTAATCTTTAAGAAAACACGTGATATCATAAAAGTTAGTGATGCCTGAACGTAAAGGAAAAATAATCCATCTCACATTTATAAAGAAATCACTTTACAAATGTGAAAACTCCTTTTATGAGTAATTACTTCGTTATCATGGAGAAAAATTTATATAATATGAAAAAATTATTTCTATCATGCTAATTTCAATGTTAACCAGTTTGAGCAATTACATATCCCGAGGTCAGTTACAAATACAGTTACAATCACACCCCTTGTCTCATCAATTACAAATACAATTACAATTACACTGAAGAAGAAGTAATACGTTTTCATATTCACAAGACATTTATTTATAATTACAAATACAATTACATTGTAAGAACTAAAAGTTTTCACATTCAACAATGTAGTTTCTCGAACACCTCCCGGTTGAATTTTCCAGGTTAGCCAGCCCTATTAGGAAGTAAAAACTTCCACCAATGCTGAAAACACGCTCAGAATGAGCTGAAGTGGCTGTACAGAGTGAGTGTACACCCAATGATCTCTCGGGCAATACGACATGCCACAGAAAAGTTGCCACTCTTGCCAGATCGCGAACTTGCACGAACGAAGACCTGGCAAATTGGCAGTTACAACTACAAATTATAATTACTTCTCGTGACGTTTTCGATAATTACAAGTACATTTTCAGTTACAAAAAATTGGTAGTTAATTACATTCAGATTCAATTACAATTACATTACTCCAACCGTGGTGTTAACCCACTCAAACTGTCCCACGATAGTCTGAGAAAGTCTGACGAGCTCTCTGCACGTAATGTATTTTGCTCAACCCATTTCTTCTCCTTTAGAAGTCGTTATTTTCCCGCTGGTGGCGTTACTGTCCGTCTCAGCGCCCTCTGTTGGTTGGACGAAGGAAGTAAAGAGAAATAGCCAACCAAGCAGCTTCTTCTGGACGAAAGACCTTAAACGAATCAATCAACCAAACAATTTCTTTTTTTCTTCATCAACATGAAAATTATTAACGTATTTTTCAGTCTCATTCTTAATTCTATATCAATTCCACGTGCCCCCTCCCCGCGTGCTCCCATAAAATAATGGTTTTGTAGAGTCAGATAATTAAAGAATGAAGTTAATTAAGAAAGTATCCCAAAGTTTTAAGTTCAGATATTGTATGTATGGAGAGAAAAAGAAATTCTAATCACTTAATGTATGTTAAAGTTTAAACAATTTATAAGCAGTTCCATTAAGAGTGTATACTATATATATATATATATATATATATATATATATATATTATATTATATATATATACACACAGATCTGCAACAGGTACATACTATACAATCGCATAGATACGTTTTAAGTATGAATTGCCTGTAATGAGATAAGTGATAAGAACAAGAAAGTGTACATCGCATTTATAGATTTGGAGAAAGCATATAGTAAAACGAATAGATCTGCCTTATGACAAATGCTTAGAATATATGGATGATAGGATAGGGGTAATAGTGGGTAATAGTTCTTGTGTAATATTTAAGGATAAGTTGAGTTCGGTGTTGATATTGTATGCGACAGGGTTGTGCGATGTCGCCAGGGCTCTTTAATGTGCATATATAGATGGGATAATGCGTAAGATGAAGCGTAAACCTAAACTTGGAAGAGAATAAATGCAAAAAACTTCACTTTTTTCTACGTGGTCAAAATATGAAACTAAAAACCCACTCTAATAGACAGAGTTTATTTCCACGACAGTTTCGACGCCCACTGGCATCCTCCTCGGGTAGATACAGAAACACGAATGAACCAAAACAAGAGGGAAAAACAGTCCAGGGACAGACGGTTAAGAAATTCGCACCTACGTTAGATCCCATTCTCCCGACACCGGAAGAGCATTTTCATTAAGTACATTCGCGCAAATTTAAAACTATCTTCCTGTTCTAAACATACAGATTCTATTATTTTTTTACATAATTATTACATTTATTATTAAATTTATTACATTTAATATTGCGTAATTATTTATTACAGAAATTATAAATTTATTATTACATTGGTTATTACATTGTTGTTTATTATACAGAACTTATAAACCGAAAAACGAATCAAAAAGGCGATTAGGAAACAATCCAGAGACCATTGAGAAATTCGCACCTAGGTTAGATACCGTTCTCCCGACACCGGAAGGGCATTTTATTACAGGGTCCGCTTATAAGTACATTCCCACAAATTAAAACTATCTTCTTGTTCTATACATACAGATTCTAATATTTTGACATAATTACTGCATTTATTATTGCATTTACATTTTTTAACATTTATTATTATTACCTTTACCCTAATTATTAAATTTATAATATTACCTTTATTATTACATCTGTTGCATTTATATTTATTTCCACATTTATTACTTCCATTATTACATTTATTAAAAGCGAGTAAGGAAACAATCCAATTCAGAGACATTTAAGAAATTCACACTTAGGTTCGAACACGTTCCCACGACTCCGTAAGGGATTTTTTGACCAAGAATCTCATTAAAGGGTCTAACTTATAAGTACCTTCGCACAAATTAAAATTATCTACTTTTTCTATACACACAGATTCTATTATTTTTCTTTTGACATAATTATTACATTTATAAAGTACCTTACTTCATTCCCAATCTACAGTATAGCATGATTATTTTGGCTGGCGTGATAAAAAATGGCATTATTAGTATTACAACTTCTGAAGGCATATTTGTGTTCTTTAATACGGGTTTCAATATTTCTTCCAGTTTCTCCCACGTATACTAAATCACAACTTTTACAGGGAATGCTGTGGACACAGGCTTGTTCCTCTTTTGCAACGTTATTCCTAACCAATTTACTTTTCACGGTAGACGAATATTTGAACGCCAAAGCAAACTTAAAATCTTTCGTCAACGGTTTTACTCTCTCTAAGCCGGCAATGTAAGGCAAACTCACATATTGTTTTTGGTTAACTGAAGGTTCCCGAGGGGTATAAAAAACAATATGTGAGTTTGCCTTACATTGCCGGCTTAGAAAGAGTAAAACCGTTGACGAAAGATTTTAAGTTTGCTTTGGCGTTCAAATATTCGTCTACCGTGAAAAGTAAATTGGTTGGAATAACGTTGCAAAAGAGGAACAAGCCTGTGTCTACAGCATTCCCTGTAAAAGTTGTGATTTAGTATACGTGGGAGAAACTGGAAGAAATATTGAAACCCGTATTAAAGAACACAAATATGCCTTCAGAAGTTGTAATACTAACAATGCCATTTTTTATCACGCCAGCCAAAATAATCATGCTATACTGTAGATTGGGAATGAAGTAAGGTACTTTATAAATGTAATAATTATGTCAAAAGAAAAATAATAGAATCTGTGTGTATAGAAAAAGTAGATAATTTTAATTTGTGCGAAGGTACTTATAAGTTAGACCCTTTAATGAGATTATTGGTCAAAAAATCCCTTACGGAGTCGTGGGAACGTGTTCGAACCTAAGTGTGAATTTCTTAAATGTCTCTGGATTGGAGTGTTTCCTTACTCGCTTTTAGTAAATGTAACAATGGAAGTAATAAATGTGGAAATAAATATAAATGCAACAGATGTAATAATAAAGGTAATATTATAAATTTAATAATTAGGGTAAAGGTAATAATAATAAATGTTAAAAAAATGTAAATGCAATAATAAATGCAGTAATTATGTCAAAATATTAGAATCTGTATGTATAGAACGAAGATAGTTTTAATTTGTGGGAATGTACTTATAAGCGGACCCTGTAATAAAATGCCCTTCCGGTGTCGGAAGAATGGTATCTAACCTAGGTGCGAATTTCTCAATGGTCTCTGGATTGTTTCCTAATCGGCTTTTTTCATTCGTTTTTCGGTTTATAAGTTCTGTATAATAAACAACAATGTAATAACCAATGCAATAATAAATTTATAATTTCTGTAATAAATAATTATGCAATATTAAATGTAATAAATTTAATAATAAATGTAATAATTATGTAAAAAAATAATAGAATCTGTATGTTTAGAACAGGAAGATAGTTTTAAATTTGCGCGAATGTACTTAATGAAAATGCCCTTCCGGTGTCGGGAGAATGGGATCTAACGTAGGTGCGAATTTCTTAACCGTCTGTCCCTGGACTGATTTTCCCTCTTGTTTTGGTTCATTCGTGTTTCTGTATCCACCCGAGGAGGATGCCAGTGGGCGTCGAAACTGTCGTGGAAATAAACTCTGTCTATTAGAGTGGGTTTTTAGTTTCATATTGGAAGAGAATGATTAGCAGTTATCGTATCTGGTGTATACTAATAATGCTGCGTTTCTGAGTAAAATCAGAGAATAAATTAAGGAGAAGTGACAAATTTTGGAGCAAGTGTAGTTTACGTCCCCCTGACGCAAAAGGGGACACAAACTACACTAGGTCAAAGTTGGGGAACGTGAACTACACTACGTCAAAGTTGGGGAACGTAAACTACACTAGGTCAAAGTTGGGGAACGTAAACTACACTAGGATCTTTAGGAGACATTTTTTAAATGAATCCATCAAATAAAAAGTTAAAACTAACGAAAATATTACAACTTAGCCTAACCAATCGTCAATTTATATATATATATATATATATACAAAGTTGGGCACCCGGGCCTCAAAAAGGACCGACGGTCCCGGTCCCGGTCCTTGCCTCAAACTGGACCGACGGTCCAGGTCACGGTCCTTTCTGAAGATAGGACCTAGGAACGACTCGGTCCTCGGTCCTTATATATAATATAAGTGAAAAATTTGATTAAAATGAAAAATGAAATTAAAGACACCGGAAATCTTTAATTTTATTAACGTAAATTATAATTAATACAATACATAAATGATGAAAAAAAGTTATTAAGTTAAATGCTTGAGTTTCCCTTCAAGAAGACTAGCATTTCAAAATGGCTGTCACTGAGCCCTGACCTTTTCGGCTTGAGCACTGGTCGAACTGGTTCTGGACGTGAGGGTGGCGCCTGGAGACATGTCGCTTGAGGTTGTTTTGGCTCTTGTTGCTTGTCGAGAGGATGTTCTTGTTCGGCAGGCACAGCAAGCACTTGTACTCCAGGTTCTGCTCACCCTTGGGGCCCAGGTATTCAAAGTATTTGTCCAGGTACGGCCAGGGATTGCCGAGTTCAGTTCTTCCGCTAGGAGCTCCAGTTGCTTGACTTGAAGTTGAAGCACTAACATCAGTAGATTCTTCGTCTCCTCCAGGTGTTGAAACAAGTTTCAGTTCAGTCTCAGTCTCTTTCTGAGTCTTCTGGAGGAAACGATCCATCTTCTTTAGAACTTCAAATAATCACTAAACACACTAAAATCACTAAAAAAGACCGTCTGGACCGGACCGTCGCTCCTCATTTCGGTCCTCACTGAGAAAAGGACCGACTTTCCCGCTCACGGTCCTTAAAAAGGACCGAGTTCCTGGAATTCGGTCCTTTTGGAACTCGGTCCTGCCCACCTTTGTATATATATATATGTATATATATGTTAACCCCTCCGTCTATGGCCTTGGGTGGTCCGAAGTTGACGGGGGTTCTGGTTAGGTGGGAGCAACGGATTTGTTACTCTGGTACCGTATAAGAAATCGCAGAAGTTTATCTTATACTATTCTCCGATTTCTTCTTGTAATGGATCGGAGGATTCTGTGAAGCTTACTAAATTCTCTGAAGGTTCCCTGAGTCTTCTTATAACGTATCGGGAAATTATTTTTCTCTATTTAAGACTTAAGTTCTCTGGAGGGAGCAAGGCTCGAAGGAGAAGACAAAGATTTTCTCTGACTATAATTTACTGCTAAAATGTTACAGGTAATGCTCAGCCTCTAAGTTAGATCAGTCAGATCAGAATGAACATTGGAGAAATTTTATGGGCTTTTATATTGAATATTTTTTACTGACATCATTATTATTTAATGCTGATCTGTTTTTTTTATTCTCAATAGGCTGATTTACTTTGCAAACATTTAAAGACAAAACAAATATTTTTGCTGTATCAATGTCGAGACTGCTAAGCAAGAGGAAGCCATATTTTTATTTTAAATCGCATATTGACAGATCTGATGTTATCATAATCTGCCGAGTTAACAAAAAATGGAAACTGAAATATGCCTTCCCATCACGAATTACAAACAAACATACTCATGGGCAAAAATGAAAGGCTTAAGATTAAAAATTAAACGTTAAGCAGGACATGACTTCATCTTTTACAACGAAAAGAGAATGTATACAGGAAATGAACAAGATTACATTATTAAGCTAAGTCTACAAAAATGATCAAGTTATTTAAAAAGAAATAATTCACTAATTATAAAACAGAAAGCAAATAAAAAATGTATCCAAACTTGTGTCAGCGTTATGCGATTTTCGAGTTTATACAAAATGATTAAGTAGTTTACAAAGAAATAATTCATCAATTATAAAATAGAAAGCAAATCAAAATTTTATCCAAATCCGTGCCAGCTTTATACGATTTTGGAGTTGATATGTCAAAATGAATATATGAATAAGAATATAAGGATAATATAAATATACGAAGTATACGAATGAATATAAGAATTATAAGAATGAATATAAGAATTATATGAATGAATATAAGAATTATATGAATGTAGGAATTATTCATTTTAACACGAAGTGGAAAAGAAGAAACAGACAGGAAAACAGACAAAGAACAGCCAAAGGAATATTTTCCCCGCCATTCTTAAACATCTTAGAATCACATGGAAGCGAAAGATGCACGTTGTTTCAAGGAATCAGAAATAACGCTAGCCTTTTAGCAACAAAGGACGCGTAGGAGGCGTCTCAGAAATGCTGCGAAATTCCGCGTCTCAGAGATTAAATAGGCGAGGGTCCACTGATACACTTTCTTACTCTTACTCACTTAGCCACTTCGTCTCTCAGAAGTCATCACTTCTCGTCTTGTTCGTCACGTCTCAGCATCCTTCGTCAGCAGCATCACACGTCAAGCCACCCGCTCTCCGGCCTGTGGTTGTAATAAAACATTTTCTTCTCATCACATTTTGTTGTAAATGTTTCATTAAAATAGCGGGTATCGTCAATTATAGATTAGTTTGCATTAGTACTGCGCTAGGCTTTCTAAAAACAATTCGACTTATGAAAAAACTGGATTTTAATTAAAAAAGATTCAGAAAATGTATGAACTAATCAAGTTAATTTCTCCTTAAAGGCCGATGCAGAACTCGATAGTATTCTAGCTACTTTTCGCGACAGCTTTGAAGAAAAGTAAATAGTCGAAGGCAATTTGTTGGTTTTACCGCGGAGCCAACCCAGTGATCTGAATACGGAGATCGAGGTATTAGCTCACATCCGGAACAACGATTGCCAGGTCTTCGGGAAACTAATGTAAGTTTTCTTGGGGGTTAAGAACAAAACACATTGTATTTTCAGCAATTTATTAAATGATAGAATTCATGTTTTAGTATAATTCAGCTTACAGAACTAGCATCCATTAAATAAGACTAACATTAATGGAGACATTTTACACAATATAATTACAATTATATATACACGCGTAAAACTTTACATAATACATCGAGTGCGCACAAACGGAAAACGGCTTTTTATGTGTCTGCATACCAATTCATCATTCATCTCAGTGTCGCACGAATCGAATAATTTTAAAAAAATTATAAATCCCTTCTCACATGACATGTGCAGGAGAAATGAAAGAATACAGCCCGCAAGTATTACTAAAATATCCTTGAAATCGGTGGGGATTGCAGACAATTTCAGGGACATGCAACCGTTCGAGAAATTTTACAATGACAGGGTCACTCCAGGGATGAGTCCCTAGTGAATTAAAATAATACATTCTTTCCCTATTTTTAAAGTATATTGCAAACCAATGTATCCCCTCGCCCCAACAACGTCCGTATTGACGATAATACCACCTCATTTTCTCGTAGTTGGTAATTTCAATGTTTCATTCTTCACAAACACAGCGATAAATTTGGAGCGTGTGATTCGGTCACTTTTCATTAGTCTCTGGAGTGTATTCGTGACCATTTTAAAAGTCAGTGACTACGTTCCGGAAGCGGTCAATCACAATTAGGGCTTGTGACTCGAGGTATACTAGTACACTAATAGGCGTGTCTATCCGGTTGGCGAATTCCAATCTGACTGAGATGTTCCCAATTTGTTGTGGACTTGAGTGTGTATTTACACTAGCAGATAAGTCAGGAGTGATATCAAACGGGTAAAGGTTAAATTGATCGAAAATTCTTTCTGCGTTATGCCAATCCCAAGCTCATCACAGCCACCAGCAATATGGGCCAGATTACTATAAGCTCTCGCGCAAAGCGGGAACACAGCGTCTGATGAGTAGTCCGTATCCACAGTCCCACCCAACGCAACGCCATTGACGTATAGAGTTATATTTTTAAGGCTGAAATTCTCGAATTTAAAGGCGTTCTTTTTATATTTTCAATTCGTCGAAGCGTGATCCTGCATTCCATTAATAACCTTTTAGGTAGAACTCCCACGGTCACGTTATCTAGCTGCTTCGAGGCCAACCCTGCGGGCACCGTGTATAGTTTGATCTGTACTCTGTTAATTGGGTATTTTACTGTTGCGTGTATTAAATTTTTTCAATTTCTACATATTTCGGCGAACATAATTTCACTCGCCGTACGTGCAGATATGTTTCCATAATGTGAATCACAACGAGTTTTGCGCACCATTTTTGATCAGGCCCCAGATTTATGCAGATCTCAGGATTCGTGCGGGTGAGCTTTAACTTCATAGCCACCCGATTCATTTTTCTCATGGAACGTGAAGTCTGTATGTAGACGTCCAAAACACTCGTATATCTTCTTTTTAGAATTTTTAAATTCATCCTTCATACTACTTTCTTCTTTAGTCTGATAATAGTCCTCGGCAGTTAAAAAGGTATCCTTCGCTTCTTTTGAAAAGTTGAGGACATTTTCCAGATAGGCTCGTAGGTGATAAGCTGTTCCTGCCGAGATGTTGAACTGGTTTAAATACACCTCACACTAACTGAATATGGAGTAAAGAAAGTTGGTTTCATGGTATGCAGAATAACTATCATCGCAGTCCATTCCATCTGAATGGGCTATACGCAGTTTAGCGTAAATGTGCATGCAGCTTGGATAAAAAAGTATGGGCCTGAGCTGGGTTTCACAAATTCTCTTGGGGCACTCGGTGAACTAATTGTGTTAAATGGGTTAATTGTAATAAAGTCACTGTGCTCAATAGAAACTTGTATTGGGGGCATATCAAAGAGGGACAGCTCTGATTTACAACATTGTGAGCTACACGGATGGATAAAGCGTGCAATAACGAGTCAGAAAGAGTGCCATCTCTCTCGACAAGTAGTAATCAGCCTATGATTCGTGAAAGCAATGTCCTCAGCTTATATCAGTTAAAAAATTATCAACCATAGGTTTCATTCGCTTAGAACACTTCTTCTTTTTTAATGTCCTTTTACGTTTAACGCCACGTGTTGGTAACCCCTTCTTCCAGACAGCCCTCTTCTTTCCGCCACCACGCATTTTTCTCTTTGCATCTTTGATGATTTCGTCCCGTGTATGTTTTAAATGTTTTTTTTAGAGCTTCTTTCGGTTTAGCTCCACCCATTATGTCTTCTACCGCGTTAAAACCTGATTGTAACGCCTTCCTCCCGAGGTATCTGGCGCCCTTCTTCAGCAATGGGACAGCCGTGCGTAGTATGGTTGAAAAAATGGATCCAAGCCCACTCCCACCCTGATATCTCACCCCTCGATAGACTGTGAAAGGCCTTCAGGTCATCATAACTGAATGCGACGAAAGTGTAGCTTCACTGTTAAGCTCACACCACCGAATGGGAATTTTTTTCCCTCAATCGTCCTTATATATATATATATATTGAGATATTTCTTAGTAGATTAGTCGCAACATTCACATAATGGGGCTTGTCATATATAATGCTCAAGCTCTTCTCTCTGTGGTTGGGAAGGTGTGCAATGCGCAGCAGACGCGCCTGGCTATCCCCAACAAATTGATGTTCCACGATATTGCTGTAAATATAGCACATGTCTGGGGATGGATAGCCTACACCCAATTTCTCCAATTGCAACTGATACATTAAGTCATATTGTGCCTCGTGAAAGGTATCTCTTTGGAACGCTGGTCCATAACGGCCCTCGGTTATATTTTGAAAGAATCCTTTGTCTTTAATATATATATATATATATGTTAACCCCTCCGTCTATGGCCTTGGTTGGTTCGAAGTTGACGGTGGTTCTGTTTAATTGGCAGCAACGGATTTGTTACTCTGGTACTGTATAGGAAGTCGCAGAATTTTCTCTTATACTACTCTCCGATTTTTTTTGTAGTGGATCGGAGGATTCTGTGAGGCTTACTAAATTCTCTGAAGGTTCCCCGATTCTTCTAATAACATATCGGGGAATTATTTTTCTCTATTTAAGACTAAGTTCTCTGAAGAGAGCGAGGCTCGTGGAAGATAAAGACTTTTTCTTACGGTAATTTACTGCTAAAATGTTACATGTAATGCTCAGCCTGTAAGTTAAATCAGTTTAGTCAGAATGAACATTGGAGAAATTTTACGGGTTTATATATCGAATTTTTTCCTGACAACATTATTTAATGCTGAACTTTTTTTTTTTTTTTAAATTCTCAATAGGCTGATTTACTTTGCAAAACATTTAAAGACAAAACAAATATTTTTGCTGTATCAATGTGTAGATTGGTAAGCAAGAGGAAGCCATATTTTATTTAAACCGTATATTGACAGATCTGATGTTATCATGATCTGTCGGGATTGAATTATAGATTGAAATATGCCTACCCATCGCGAATTACAAACAAACAGGCACATGGCAAAAATTAAAGGCTTAAGATTAAAAATTAAACATTAAGGTGGACATGACTTCATCTTTTACAACGAAGAGAAAATGTATACAGAAAATGAACAAGATTACATTATTAATCTAAGTCTACGAAAATGATTAAGTTGTTTAAACAGAAATAGTTAACCAATTATAAAATAGAAAGCAAATAAAAAATGTATCCAAACTTGTGTCAGCGTTATACGATTTTGGGTTTTATACAAAAATGATTAAGTAGTACACAAGGAAATAATTCACCAATTACAAAACAGAAAGCAAAATCAAAATTTTATCCAAACTCGTGCCAGCGTATACGATTTTGGACTTGATATGTCAAAATGAATATATGAATAAAAATATGAGGATCATATAAATATACGAAGTATACGAATGTACATCAGAATTATATGAACGAAGGGATTATTCATTGTTCATATGTATATATATATATAAATATATATGCTGAAATAACCAAAAAGGAGACACAGAATGGCTGATGATTAAAAACCTAGTGTTTTTCACCAAAATACAAACAGAGCAATATATTATATATATATATATATATATATATATATATATATGAAGAGAGAGCTGTAAGGCGTTACACTAATTTACAGCGCCGGAAATACTTTTATCCTAACTCTGTATACTACACAATGCCTACCATCAAAGGGTCTCGAGCCCAGGACATTTGGAATTCTTTAAAGTTTTTGTAATTCTAAAACCCTACCTGTAGAACTTTCTATGAATTTATTAAACGTAAATATTTGATAAACAAAATTCACTCTCTAAATAATTAATAGACTACATTAATTCCGGAAACCCTAGCACAGTATCCTGTAGTAGACACGCATTTATATGTCAGGACACCGCGATGTGTATATGGGAGGGGAGAGTTACAATAAGATAAAATGCTGATTAGGGCGTCCGGATCAAATAATAAACACAAAGCAGCTATCCTAACTGGGCTCAAAAGGAAGATTAGCTGGATCTGCTACGCATCATCTGCCAGCACCGAGTAACGAACTCCTGGGGAGATATCCTTTCACTTCGTTTATTATGGCTTTTCATAAATTAACTAACACTTGCAGGGTTTGTGCACTGAATGACACACACATATATATATATATATATATATATATATATATATATATATATATAGCCCGAATCACAAATTAAATTATTGCGTAATTATTCACATCTCGAGGGTAGAGTCTTCTGCTGGTTCAAATGGAGGATCATTGCAGATATCATTAACGTTTTGTGTGGAGAGAAGTTCATTCAGGTCAGCCACAGCAAATAGGTGGAGCGTAGCCCCTGCATAGAAATCCCCGTCTTCAAACAATTGCCGGGAGCTGTAAAGTTCTTGTGAATGACTCATGACGGAGGGAATGTGTTTGTTTATTTACTGGTGAAAATAACTGCTATGAGTTCAAGCTGAAAATGTTCCCTTTCATATACGTGGCCCCGATTGACCCCACCTCAATATTCGATTCGCGAGTTTCCTGTGTGAGAACGAGTCTTTCCGCCAAACAGAGATCCTGGACTCGTTCTCATGCCACATCCATTGGGTTGTAATTGGACGAGCCACGAATTCTGTGGGGGCGTGTCAAATATAACTTATACACACCATAGATTTCTTTCAGAAATGAAACAGGACCGTAAGAGAGAGAGAGAGAGAGAGAGAGAGAGAGAGAGAGAGAGAGAGAGAGAGTTACAAGGAAAAGAAGTACCTCAAAAGGCCTTGCGGCCTACACCGAGGAGGTACCAATGGCAACGTGTGTCAGGGAAATTTTTCTACACCCTCAAATAGTGTGCTAGATTTGGTGTAACCTTTTCTTGAAATGATCCACAGAGGAACTGTTCACAACTTCTGAAGGTAACCTCTTCCACGTGTCATAGATCTTATACGTAAAGTAATTCCCACACACACTAGTCCTAAACCGTTTCAAATCCAACTTCCAACCATTGTTGCGAGTTGGGTTATCATTTAAACTAAACATGCTTCTAAAATCGACATCGTTGAACCCGCGTAAGAACTTCAAAACCTCGATGAGTTGACCGCGAAGCCTCAGAGCTTCCAGCGAAAACAAGTTCAGGGCGCGTAACCGTCGATTGTAGCCCATATGCATAACGGAAGGGATTAACTTTGTGGCCCTCGCCTGGACTCCCTCCAGCCTCTCAATATCTTTCCAGAAGGTGGGCGACCAGAACAGCACAGCATACTCCAGGTGCGGCCGAACCAGAGAATTGTGCAGAGAGAGCACAATCTCCTTGTTCCGAAACTGAAATTGCCTCCTGATATAACCCAACAGCTTCTGGGCTTTCTTTTCCACCTCTGTGCACTGTTTCTTAAACTTAAGGTCGCTGCTAATTAGCACACCCAAGTCCTTTTCCAAATCAGTCGCCTCGATATTACTCCCCAACATCGAGTAGTCCGACTTGGGATTGTTTTAGCCATTGTGCATCACCTTGCATTTACCCAAGTTAAAAGGTATTTGCCATTTTTCGGACACTCTCCTATCCTACGTAGGTCCGCACGCAGTTGCTCGATCGCTTCGTGCTTCCCAACATTGGCCCCAAGCTTCGTGTCATCAGCGAATTTGGCGATCCTACTGACGATGCCAGCGGCGATATCATTTATGTAAATGATAAACAACAGTGGCCCCAAAACGGAACCCTAAGGAACCCCACTAGTGACCGAGGCCCAACCCGAACTAACCCCTTTAATTACAACCAATGTTCCCTCTAAGGTGTGCGCGTGTGCGCGCGCACACAGCAAAATAAAATGCGCACAGGCTCAAGCGTATCATGAGTCACGACAGTAAATGAAGTAATTTAAAAAATTCAGTTTAATGAATTCTATAAAGAACAAATTAAGAAACCGCTTGAAAGAAAATCATTTGGACATGCTCATGCGAATTAAAAGTTACCTGAATGATGACGGATGTATTAATCTTCATAGAGTTTATTTGGAATGGGCAAATGCTAAAGATCGTAGGGAGAAATCATAATCATACTTAAATGAAAGGCACTTTCATTTAATGTTATTTTGATTATATTTTATTTTATTGAATTTTATTATTTTTTATTTTATTCCTATTTTGTGAATGGGTAAAATCATGTATTAATCTTGATAGTCTATTTTAAATTGCTAAATGCTAAAAATTGTTTTGAGAACTGATAACTATCATAAAATAGTCATTTTCAATTAATGTTATTTTTATTTTATTTCTTTATTTTGTTGAATTTTATTTTACTATTTTTTATTTTAGTCATATTTTTAGAATGGATAAAATGTTTTTTTTAAGAATATATAATATTGTAAACAGTGTTTTAATATCCATTTAATAGTACCGTAATGATCAAGCTATCACCTTATGGAAATAATATTTATTAAGTATTTAATATTTATATATATTTAATTTTGAAGATAATAGCGCTCAGAAAAGTTTGCACAATTTTTCACCATGAATCTAAATGTATGCACAACGAAAATTTCTTGCGCACACGGTCTAAAAAAAATTAGAGGGAACATTGATTACAACCCTCTGCCGCCTATTCTTCAGCCAGTTTTCAATCCATCTACCTACTTCACCGATACCCAGCGCGCGCACTTTGGCTATTAGCCCTACTCTATTTGGCAATTAGCCCTACTCTTATCATACTCACTCAACCTGACGTGGAAAAACTCGAGCAAGTTGGTGAGAGACGACTTATGCATCTAAACACATGTTGGGAATCCCCAAGCAGCTTGTAGGAATCCAAATGGTCAACGATCCTATCCGCTATTATCCCCTCTAATAATTTACCTACAATTGAAGTGAGACTAATGGGACGAGAGTTCCCTGGACTTTCGTGATCCCCTTTCTTAAAGATAGGGGTCACGTTGGCTTCCCTCCAGTCACCAGGCACCTGGCCTGTCTCCAACGATTTGTTGAAGACTGTAGCCAGGTGGGGAGCCACGTGGTCGAGCACCTCCCGCAACACTCTGGGGAGGAACTGGTCTGGCCCAGGAGCCTTAAACGCGCTCAGTTTGTATATTTTGTCGGCAACGATTGTCGCGGTACACCGAACACTATCCAGGCTAGCACCTTCGTGCCTGACGCCTGGCTCGGGGATGACGCGGGTGTCCTCCCTGGTGAACACTCCCGCAAAGTACTCATTGAGCACATTAGCGAGAGAGAGAGAGAGAGAGAGAGAGAGAGAGAGAGAGAGAAGTTTTGTTTGGAAAATAAAATTTGTTTTTCTGAGGTCTGAAGCAAACTGATGCATATCGAAGTGTATTTAAGACAAAAATAACAGATATCAGGTGTTTTTCGAAATTTATCTGTCATCTCCACGCAGGTGGATTTTGCTAAAAATATACGCGTTTGACAGTCAATTTTGAACCTTATACCCTTAAACAATAGAGACTGAACCGGTGAAATGAATGTATTCGTTTAACTATACGATGAAAAAGGACTTTGTAGATCTTCATATTAGTATACTCATGTTTTCAACTTGGTTGACCACTATATATATATAGTGTGAATATATCACGAAAGCGCTCGGACTTTGTGTTTCCTTTTCCCTGTGGTTGTTTGCTGATTAATAAGGTCACGTGTTATTGTGTGATTTTAGTGCATATATATATATATATATATATATATATCGAAGCATTTCATAATTCTTTATTGCTGGATAGGAGACCCCAATCTTCTACTTTTTTAAATGTGTTTGTGACAATACGCTGCATTAGAAATCGTATCCGCAAGGCAGTGCTTAATTCGAGAATTGCACGGAAGAAAATTTACTTTAAGCCGTGAATAGTAAGATTTAATATGTTCCAAAAGCTGGTTTAAAATTACATTAAATATAATGCAGTAATGTTGAAGAGAGAAATTATTTAGAGTAAATCACATTAAATCTATTTATTGAATTGTAAAAGGTGCAATTAAATGAGTTATACCATAAATTCCATTTTTTATAAATACGCGTAGAAAACGATATTTATTGGGCATGCCCAACTGAAACTTAAAATCTAGTTATATTAATATTTTTTGTACCAAAGTTTAAGATGCTTCGAAGTCTTTACCTTTTAAAATAATTTTGTATTACTTCTGAATATCTTCAACAGTAAGATTTAATATGATCGTGAATGCCAGTTTTAAATTATATTAAAAATGATGCAGCAATGTCGCGGCAGGGCTGCAAGTAAAAGAGGAAAAATGAATAAGTTACCCCTAATTTAATATCTATTTTGTTTTAAAAATCATATTAATGCTTTTTATGTTATAGCTTAAGGATAAAATTGTATATTATGGTGGAAATTTGTTTTTGTATTAAATTTAGTTTATCTTATTCGATTTTTTGTTTAAAATATTGCCTACCAAAAGTCAAATTGGCCTCGTAGTATTACACCATGAGAAGCTCAACAGGAAAACTATTGACATTGTCTTTTCTTGAGACCTTATCTGTTTACCCCTTGGCCCCGTAAACGTATTTGTTTATTTTTAATAACTCTGTCTATTGAGTCGTATTTAGAGACCTTATCGGTCTACCAGGAGCTGGTAAATAAAGCGGTGGATGCTGTGGTGTTGGTTGTGTAATGCTGCTTCACTACCAATCGTCTAAGATTCGACGCTTGGTTGTAGCCCTCATATCGGTTACGTGGTGTTGATGGGATGAGCTCCTATAAGCCTATACTTAGACGATTGGTTGTAGCCCTCATCTCACTATGTGCTGTTGATGGGATGAGCTCCTAAAAGTCTATACTTAGACGATTGGTGGCGATGTGGTGGTTTTTTTTTTGTGTGGTGGTTGTGCTCTTATATATTTTGCTATTGGGGCTTTGCATGCATCTGTTTATATATATATATATACACACACACACACACACACACACGTGTGTGTGTGTGTGTGTGATAATATGGGCTCTATGGGCGTATAGTCGGAAGTGTATGTGCGTTTGTGTGCGCTTTTAATTCGTTCGAAGGTTATTAATATATACAGGCCATTTATGCCTTCTAAGACAACTGGCGGATTAGGCCAACTGTCAACTGGCTGATTAAGCCAACTGGCGGATTTCGAGTTCTAAGTCAAGTGTTGCTACCTTGAGCTCTCATTAAGATTCTGCCTCTCGCAGAAGCTGGATGGTGCTGGCCTGGATAGTGTTAGATGTACCGCGACAGTCGTTGCCGATAGAATAGACAAACTGAGCGCGTTTAAGGCTCCTGGGCCAGACCAGTTTCTCCCCAGAGTGTTGCGAGAAGTGCGCGACCAGGTGGCTCCCCACCTGGCTACAGTCTTCAACAAATCGTTGGAGATGGGCCAGGTGCCTGGTGACTGGAGGGAAGCCAACGTGACCCCTATCTTTAAGAAAGGGGATCACGAAAGTCCAGGGAACTATCGTCTTATTAGTCTCACTTCAGTTGTAGGTAAAGGTAAATTATTAGAAGGGATAATAGCTGATAGGATCGTTGACCATTTGGATTCCTACAAGCTGCTTGGGGACTCCCAACATGGGTTTAGACGGCATAGGTCGTGTCTCACCAACTTGCTCGAGTTTTTCCGCATCATGTTGAGTGAGTACGATAAGAGTAGGGCGATTGATATACTTTATCTCGACTTTCAGAAAGCCTTTGATAAGGTACCTCACCGCCGGCTAATGGCGAAAGTGCGCGCGCTGGGTATCGGTGGGGAAATAGGTAGGTGGATTGAAAACTGGCTGAGGAATAGGCGGCAGAGGGTGGTAATTAAAGGGGCTAGTTCGGGTTGGGCCTCGGTCACTAGTGGGGTTCCTCAAGGTTCCGTTTTGGGGCCACTGTTGTTTATCATTTACATAAATGATATCGACGGTGGCATCGTCAGTCGGATCGCCAAATTCGCTGATGACACCAAGCTTGGGGCCAATGTTGGACGCCCGAAGCGATCGAGGAACTGCGTGCGGACCTAGGTAGGATAGGAGAGTGGTCCGAAAAATGGCAAATGCCGTTTAACTTGGGTAAATGCAAAGTGATGCACATTGGCTACGCCAATCCCAAGTCGGACTACTCGATGTTGGGTAGTAATATCGAGGTGACTGATTTAGAAAAGGACTTGGGTGTGCTAATTAGCAGCGACCTTAAGTTTACGAAACAGTGTGTAGAGGTGGAAAAGAAAGCCCAGAAACTATTGGGTTATATAGGAGGCAATTTCAGTTTCGGAACAAGGAGATTGTGGTCTCACTGTACAATTCCCTTGTTCGGCCGCACCTGGAGTATGCTGTGCAGTTCTGGTCGCCCACCCTCAGGAAAGATATTGAGAGGCTGGAGCGAGTGCAGGCGAGGGTCACAAAGTTAATCCCTTCCGTTAGGCATATGGGTTACAATCGACGGTTACGCGCCCTGAACTTATTTTCGCTTGAAACTCGGAGGCTGCGCGGTCAACTGATCGAGGTTTTCAAGCTCTTACGCGGGTTCAACGATGTCGATTTTAGAAGTATGTTTAGTTTAAATGATAACCCAACTCGTAACAATGGTTGGAAGTTGGATTTGAAAAGGTTTAGGACAAGTGTGTGTGGGAATTACTTTACGTATAAGATCTGTGACACATGGAACAGGTTACCTTCGGAAGTTGTGAACAGTTCCTCTGTGGATCAGTTCAAGAAAAGGTTAGACCAAATCTTGCACACTATTTGAGTGTGTACAAAATTTTCCCTGGCACCCGTTGCCATTGGTACCTCCTCGGTATGGTCCGCAAGGCCTTTTGAGGTACTTCTTTTCCTTGTAACTCCTTGTAACTCTCTCTCTCTTAGGTTAGGTATACCCCTTTGGGGGATGAGGCCGTCCCACTCTTCCCCCAAAGAGGTTAGGTGAACTCCCCCAGCTTGCTGTGGGAGTTCCCCCTTTTTTTGCACCCTGGGAGTTGGCACTGGAGGAGAGGACCTTGCAACAAAGGGGGGTTGGCACTGGCACTCATATGATCAACATTGCAATTGCATATGCACTCTACCATTTTGAGGCCCTACTACTAGTGATGACTCGGACGGTTCTAGGACAGTTCATACCAGGACAGCTCATACCAGGACAACTTATACCCAGACAACTCATACCCGGACAACTCATACCTAGAACAACTCATACCTAGGACAACTCATACATAGGACCAGAAAAAAAATGAAAAATTAATGAAAAAATTTATTTTGTAAAATTAAAAATTAAATTTAAACATTTAGAATTCATGCAAGTTATTAATGAAAACATTTTGAAATGAAAACATTTATTTTTAAAATTAATGAAAACATTTATTTTGTAAAATTAAAAATTAAATTTAAACATTTAAAATTCATGCAAGTTATATATATATATATATATATATATATATATATATATATGCCCAGTTAGGTTCATTGAATGCCCGGTTAGGTCAACTGAATACCCGGTTGGGTTCATTGAATGCCCAGTTAGGTCAACTGTACGCCCTTGACGATTGGTTAGGTTTAGTTGTGATATTTTCGTTAAAACTAACGAAAATATCACGACTAAACCTAACCAATCGTCAAGGGCGTACAGTTGACCTAACCGGGCATTCAAATTTTATCCTATGTAAATAATGGTTCTCTATTTATTATATGTTTGCAATAAATAATAAATTTGTTGTTATTGTTTTCTTATCTTATTTTGGTTAATTTGCAGAGTTTAAACTTTCGGGGTGGATATAGATGAAAAGATCAACACTGGGGTGGTAATTGTTGAAGAGAGTATGAGTTGGCCTAGGTATGAGTTGTCCTAGGTATGAGTTGTCCGGGTCTGAGTTGTCCGGTATAAGTTGTCCGGGTATGTGTTGTCCTGGTATGAGCTGTCCGGTCACGGACTCGGACATAAGCAAACAATCTCGAAGCCTTTGTGCTAAAGCGAATATGACTATAAGGAACTTTCGGTTTTGTACAAGCGAAGCTAAAGACACTCTCGTACTTTCTGCAGTAATATATACGGACAGCAACTCTGGGTGAATTATAAAAAAGGTTCTGGCAGAACTCTAAATTTGCTGTACAACAGGTCTTTTAGACTCTTACATAAATTAACCCCAAGTTGCTCAGCTTCGCAAATGTTTGCTACCCGTAATGTCCCGAGCTTCCCGGAAGTAACAAGACGTGCTGAATACAGTCTAATGCAAAGAATTAAAAAATCAACCAATCCGATTATCCAAGCTATCTATGAGTCCTGCCGTTTATTCTCTAAGTTATGGACTTCTTGGTACGAAAACGTCTGTCTGTAGCTTCACTTAACTTCAACATTACAGTATTATTTCTAATCAATTGTGTATATTTTTATCCTTAGTATGTGAACTGTTATTGTATTAATAATATTTGTCATATGGACTATAGTCTGCCAATAAACATTTTCATTTTCATTTTTCATTTTCATATATATATATAGGGTCTATATATATATATACATAAAAGACCTTACGTTTACTTCCGCCCGAATTGTTCATTTTGAAGGTGAAGTTTGTTGTTCTACCTACGACCTACACCTTAATGTAGAAGCCGAACCACGACCAACCAAAGAAGTCAGAAATTACACAGTTCTCGCCAATCTCGATCTCACCTCCTCCCGATCAACAGCCTAGCGTCTTAGCCACTAGGCTACCCAGGGTACCCATTTATCTACCAACCAACTTTTCATATATATATATATATCAGGCATGGGGACGAGGCTTGGCCTCAGGCCTCGAGGCCGAGGCCTTTTTAGGGGAGGCCTGACGAGGCCTTAACATTGTTAGGCTGAAGGTATTTGCACCCAGAGGTGTGATATTCCGATGCAACTAACGAATGTGGTATTTGCACCTCTGGGTGCAGATACTCACTTCGAAATCTTTTACGAATAAGCTCCTCAATGCTTTGGGAAGGCTCAACAATCTAGCCTAACCTTTGCCTAAAACTCTTCCAAAGGTAACCTACCGTAGCCTCACACTAGCCTGTATCTTTTCTTTTTTTGAAATCCATAAGGAAAAGCAAGATTCTACTCAAAATTAATAAATAAAGAAATAGCTCACTTCACTTACCTAATAAAAGGGAATTATTAAGCATTAAGCACATTCACACACGCGGCCATACCACAACACCGACATGCTGTGCGTTTACACTTGTTGGGTCATACAGTCAGACACAGTTGACAGAACAAGATTTCCTGGGCACCATACATTATCTCAATAACTTTTTATTTCTCATTTTATGCAGTTCTTATTTCTCATTTTAACATACCTGCAATATTTCAAGTATTTATGATAATATGAAAAGTTATGCAGTGAAGATGATCTAGCAAAATATTTCAAGATTGTACTAACTCAATGAGTGTTGATCGTATAATTTCTGAATCAATTAATAGCGACTCTAGCGAGCATTGCAAACAGAGCTACATTTGGAAATGCCTTATTTTCTTTAAGTTTTGCATTTTTATGTATCTTGACAATAAGAAATTGTGGTCTTAAAGTCTACCAAAGACCAATAATGTAATTGTAGCTTGTACTGTATGTGAAAGATGTTTCTGATGTACGGTAGGCATACAGGTATGAAGTTTATATCATGCCGTTACTATATAATTATAAATACGATAATAACATAATAACGATAATATTAAGAATATATTTGTACCTGATATTTCAACATTTCAACATTTCAGCAAGAGTATATTTGCACCTGATATTATCCATTATCAGACATTTTTAAAGTTATATGTATGATACTTTATATTGTTAAAGTAAATGAAAAGGACCGAAAAAATTATTTGCAAACAATATAACAAAATACATCTCAGTTATAATGCCGATATTAGCAAAATTATTGTTTGCATCCGATATTATATATTCATTTCAAATCATATTATTTACAAGTTTATATGTTGCAATTTACGACGGGCGAAAAACAAAATTATCGACGCTAGTAGCTAGTTATCAGTATACCAGGTGGTATTCTTCTCTAGTTTGGCCTATTTTTTGTTATAGAGATAGATACATTACAATAGTTTATACACATAAATTAGACAAACACATTATATGAGCTCAGTTCAACTGATGACCAACTGATAGATTGCTTTCTCACACTAGTTTTGCTACATTAAGTCAGTTGGTCTATTGCTGACTGACTGAATAATATTTATATACTGTGACATATATAATATTTATGTACCTAACGTCACAGTGACCTGTCACTAACCGTTGGTTACCTAACTGAATAGTATTTATCAAAGACTGCCGCCTGACTAGTCACCTGTCTGAATAATATTTATCAAAGTATGCCGCCACATACGGTTACCTGTCAAGTCATGGTCCTCACCTGAAGAATATCCACCCTGAGCGCACCCACCTGAATAATCTACACCCCAACGCTACCGAGGGTTGAAAATTACAGAACAAAACAAATCAGGATTCCCTAAGGCATGACGAAAGTCACAAGGCCTTTCCACTTTTCAGCTGGCCTCGAGGCTAAGGCCACTTTTGAGGTCCGAGGCCGAGGAATGCAAAATATGCCTGAGGCCGTCCTCAAGGCCAAGGCCAGGCCTCAGCCCCATGTGTGATATATATATATATATATATATATATATATATATATATATATATATATATATATATATACATACCAGGTGTCCCAACTAAGTACCCATATTTCTAAATAAGTATCGTAAGCTAAAAAAAAAGGAATCTAAAGACAAAAACAAACGCAATAGGTGTGTAAAACAAAAGGTTATTAATCTTAATTGAACATGTTCAGTGTAATCGCCATTTTTTTCTAATACAATATTCACCCTTACAAAAATGCTTGACATAGTTTCTGGAAATAGCTCAACTGGAATGTTGTTGATTACTTCACAGATTTTGGTCTTTAGGTCTTCAAGTTTCTTAAGCTTGGTAGGATAGATCCTGTCTTTAATGTAGCCCACAAAAAAAGTCAGTGGGTGTGAGGTCAGGTGAGTATGGGAACCATTCCACTGGCTCACGAAGGGAGATGAGTCGTCCGAAAATTGCTTCCTGAAAAAGTTGCGCGTTCCACAAGCAGTGTGTGGAGGTGCTCCATCCTGCTGAAACCACTGTGAATCTGGGGTAACACAGTTATTTCTTTTACGGGAAAAATAATTATTTGTGATAAGTAGAAACCTTGTAGTACAGTAAGCCATCGTTCAACGCGTGTTTGTCCAGCGCGAATTTGCTTATACACGGAAAAATAAATGCGAACAATTATTTGTCGAAAACGGAAAATTTGATTATACACGGTCCGCCAAACACGCTCTAATACAGTAGTACTGTACGCGTACCAATGCGTGCTCTAGTGTTTTCTCCCACGCTCTCCAACACTCCCGCATCTCCCTCCCTCTCGCGTCACCACTCGCATCACCCTTTGTCTCAGTCCCGCTACCGCGTTAAGTTCAGTGAAGTTGTGTTGGATTGTTTTTGTCGTATTTTGCCATTGTTTTGCATTACCCTTAGACAGCAGTATGGCACCAAAACGTAAAGCATTTGCAAGTGATAGTGAAGAGAAGAAAAGTCCTAAGGTTATGACAGTAGCCGAAAAATAAAGATTCTAGGTAAGTTGTGTGGTGGTATGAGCATAACATCACTTGGCCGCGAGTATCACGTGAATGAGTCTACCATACGCACCATCCGAAAGAGTGAAGAAAAGGATACGTGCTATTTTCATTTAATATATTTTTACTTATCATATGTAAATATCATTACAGTATGTTTAGGATTTTATTATGTTCTTATTTCATATACAATATAGGTAGGGAAATTCATTTGTGTGAATAAAAAATCTACGTATCTAAGTATTAATGGGAGACTTTACGCGGCCGCGTTCACGTATCCCCATTTATTCCATAAGGTATTAAGTTTGTCCAACGCGGTTTACCTAACGCGCCGTTCTCGAGGAACCTAACCCCCGCGTTGGACGAGGGTTTGCTGTATTTGACTATATGAGTACCGCGTTACCGTTACTGCTTTTCCAGTTTCATTTCAAAGAAGTAAGGGCCTACTACACTATACCACCCTACAGCGACCCAAATAGTGAGTTTAGCAACACTATGTGGAAACTCTATTGGAGCGCCAGCATGATTTCCGCCGTAACGAAAGTGTTACTTATTAATCACCCAAGACAGATGTACACAACACTCGTCAGTGAAGTGGATGTGTTTCCAAAACTTAAGATATTCTTCCAGCTTTGCTAACACCCACGTTGCGAATTCCATTCGTTTTTGTTTTTGAACATTAGTCAGTGAAGCTTGTGAATGAATTTTGTAGGAAAAAGGTTTAATTCCGCACAAAGTATACGACGCACAGATGTTCATGAAATACCTGCTTCTGCTGACAAACGTCGAATTGACTTCTGAGATTGCGTGCAATAATTTCATGAACCATATTTACGTGTTGCACAGTTCTTGTTCGTCGCCAACCACTATTACCCTTACGCTGATTGCTTACATTTCCTTTGTTTGAAATTTTCTAAGAATTCGTGATATTGTCTCTCTATCGGGTGGATCTCAGCATCCATATTCTGTGCAAAAGTTCCACTGCACCTGCGTCACAGAACTTGTCACACGAAATCACTCAGCGATCTTCATTTTCTGTTCCAGTTGTGAACGCGGCATCACTGTTTGAGGGTTCAGTCATTAGAAATGTATAGGTATATGCATATAGGTATTTGTGGTAAAAGACACTCGATCTGTGTTACCTTTCTGAAGGAAAAACCCAGTAATATAATATACATCCAGTATAAAATAACAGGCAAATAAAAATAGGTACATTTTTGTGAGACACCATATGTATATATATATATATATATATATATATACAGGTTAGTCCAAAAGTCCGTATGTATTTTGAGGACATAATGATATTTCTATTTTATTTTCTGCAGGCCAAAGATGATGATGGATGTACAAGAACGTGTGATGGTGGTAACACTTGGTAGTAACAATTGGTAAGAGATGCCTTTGAAACAAATCCAAAAATGTCAACGCGCAGAGCATCACGTACACTAAGCATACAAAAAACGACTGTTCTAAGGATTTTAAAATCGACATTGAAAAACAAAAGTTACCATATTCAAGCGAGTGCTACATGAGTTACATGAAGAATTATCCAAGACGAGCCGCCATGTGCACAGAATTGATTGAAGAAATTCACACCGAAAACTTATTAAATCACATTCTCTTCAGCAACGAGACGACATTCCACACATGCGGAAAGGTTAATCGACATAATTGCCATATCTGGGACAGTGAAAAACCAACCGAGTTTTACGAATGACAGAGAGAGTCTCTCAATGTTAATGTCTGGTTGGGTATGACAAAATCGAAGATTTAGGGACCCTTTTTCTTTGCAGAAGGTATGGTAACAGGGCCAAGTTATCTCGACATGCTTCAGCAGTTTCTTGAACCTCAGCTTCGTTCAGATGGCATTCTCGACATGTTGTCTTTCAACAAGATGGAGCTCCATGTCACTATGCAAACATCGTTCGAGCGTACCTTGATGAGCTCTTACGAAATCGCTGGATTGGACGTGGTGGAAACGGGCCATGGGCAGCACGATCTCCGGATTTAACACCATTAGACTTGTTTGCGTGGGGCTTTATAGAGTCTGAGGTTTACAAAACAAGAGTTACAGACCTGCAGGTTCTGCGAACCCGCATTGTCGCGGCAGTCGCTAAAATAACCTCAGAGATACTTGAGAATGTGTTCCGCAATGCAGTGGACAGATTTGAGATTTGCAGAGACACTGATAATGTTCACGTCGAATCTTAGACCTAAGCTTGATAAATAGATATACATCTAATTATGTTACTACATTTTTATCCTAAAATACTATTATTTCAGCAAAATAGATAACGACTTTGGGACCACCCTATATATATTCCGAAAAGTTTCTACCCAAAGGGAAGTGCATTATTAAACCCTTTAACACCGGAATATTTTGTAGGGTTAAGTTATGAATGAGTGTATTTGAGACATTACCAATTTTTACCAGTTGTTATTAAAGGGTTAATTAATTGTATTACATTACATTAACGGGCTTTAAAACGAATGGCAAGTATTTTGAGCACTTATGATATGGTTCCACAAATAAATATATTTACGAGTTTCAATGTATTTCTTATTGGGTAGCGACTTTTGAGACACACATGGTGACCAACAAGTTTCTACCCAAATGGAAAATACGTTGAAACTCGTGAACGGATGAGAAACATATTTATTTATGAAAC